>JAJJWW010000346.1:0-138488 GCA_023531295.1 Papaver armeniacum | reverse complement strand
AATCTTTATAAAAGTTGAATACGTGTATTTGAGGTGTGAGAAGTATGGAACAAGCATAGGTAGAAGATAATTCATAGATTCCAAACCCCTCTAGTTTGTCATGATCTCATTATCATCTCAGGGATCAGGATAGATCTGGAATACGAGTATGTAAATGAAACTATCGGTGCAAAAGGAGAAAGAGACAACGATATACGTGGTTCAAGACTAAGGCCCCTACGCCCACGGGTCTCAGGAGATTCACTATAAAATAAATGGTTACAAAGATGATCACCTAGATTCGTGATCATCGAACACATGAGCTGACTTACTTCTCCCTATTCTCTCCTCTCTCCTTTCTTTTCTTTTTTTTCTTTTCGATCCCCTCCGGTGGGGGATACATATTTATAACTAAACTTGGTGGGTCCTACTGACAATGAGTTGTTGAGATCTTATCTTCTTGTGTTAGGCATTGTACGCGGCTTGAATATTATCCGCGGGCGTGGTCCGCGGACATCTATGTCACTCCGCTACTTCGACTATATCCCGATTCATCACGCTGACCAACCCCTTGTTTCCATCATACTAGGTCGTCCGACACGTATTCTCCGAGCCAGCATTAAATGCGGGTGGTTGGGAGCGTCCCGAGTCCACGCCGGTGGTGTCGGTCCTCTGTCATGTCCGTGTCGGTTGGACTACCTCGGCCAGTTGATCACGTCTTACCTCGTGATGGGTTAAGGCCATCCTTGGGTGCTACGGGACTTATCTATCTTAGGTGCCCCTTTATTTCGACCGTTGGTCTTGACAGATGGCACGTTGAAACTGAGTGCCACGGATGCCCCATGTGTCATCCTGTGAGTGATGTCATCCACGTGGACCAAGAAGCGCACGTGGCAATGGAGATAAATTAGTGTAATTTACAATTTGCCCCTCTTCTTGTTGGGCGTTTGGCTTTTGTTGGAAGAAGAACTGTGGTACGTTTTATCTCCCTCATAACTTCTCCTAAAGGTGCTACCTGCATTTATTGTGCACGCCTCCACGTCCGGCCATAACTGCCCTTTGGGTAGTGGACGGTTCCTTCCGGTTTCTATATAAAGAGGAGGAGTGAGAGAATGTGACTTTAATTCACATTCTCTGCTTTTATTCTTTTTGTTCTTGTCTTCATCTTCTTAACTTCCTCTCGACACCATCGCTTCTTCTCACTGCTGCTTGCCATCGTAGTTGTGACGCCGCTGTGGTTGTTACTTGTTGCTTCTTCCGTCACCTTGTTGTTGATTGATTCTTCGCGATTCGAGGTATGACCTTTATTCCGTTTAATCACCTTGCTTAAGCTTGTCGAGTTTACGATCTTGGTGGTGATTTGATGATGAGTTTTAACTTTAAATGTACCCTGGTTTTGAGAGTCGACGCTCTTGAGTTGGGTGCTCCATTGGTCATGCTTAGATTTTATTTCTTCTTTTGAGTTCGGATAATGATCTCGAGAGTTTAGGCAATTTATTAGATGAAATTTAGGGTTTTCTTCTTTTGCACTCTTGTTCTTGAGATTTTCTCGATTTTGATCTTCTCGCCTCGATTTGAGTTCCTACTCGTGTTTGTGCCCGCAGACATGTCCGACCATCCGCGGGTCCCTTATCGAGACTCCTCCGGGCAAGTCCTCATCGATCTCCCGGAGTGATCCTAATGTAAGGGTGGAGCTTTCGCCCCCCACCACTCGTGGTAATCTTTCGGGATGGACGAACATCCTCATCCTCCTAGTCAAAGATCTTCACTTAGAAGGGTGATCCTCCACAGGATCTAGATATGCCGCGACTCGTTCTAGAGGTGGGTCTCTAAGAAGCGTAGAATCCACCGCAATGAACCTTTGGATGTGCCCCTCCGCACTTTCCCGACCTCCAACGGACTAACCCATCCGTGCACCGGTTCAAGTAAGTCGACTAAAACTCTTACTTGAAAAGAAAGGCTACGGAGATAGAGTCTTCTGGAGACTTAGTTCCTCCTAAGAGGAAGGTCATGTTCTCATGGAGGATGCCGCGGAGGAAGGGTTTTGAGGATGACTCTGCTCGTTTACTTTCCGTCCTTTATCTACGGGTAATAAGAAGTTTACCTTTCGACACATTGATCTCGAGGCCTTCAAGGTGAAGCGTGGTCTTGAAGATTTTCGTGTTCGTTTTTATGTCACTGATAAAGACATAACTTATGAGATGGTTACCAATTATAAGTACGATGCCTTTCATTCTTTGACAAATCGGGTGCTTTGGTGGTTTGATGTTACCCTTGTATAAAGCTGGTGATGATTTCTACTATCGTCCTGTCTCCTTGATAATCTCAAGAAAAGTCATAATCGCGGGGTGCAGCAGGTTGACAGAAATTATCTTCGCCATCTTCGTAATGCTACTCTCTTCAGTGTAAGGAAAACGATGATGACTTGCTATGCCCCTAGATTAGAAAAGGAGAAAGGGTGGTATACTCTGAGAATTTCAACAAATCCTTTGGAGATTATGTTAACGGAATACTCGTAAGTCAGGTCTCGTGAGTCTACTAACATTACTTCACAAGGGGAAGTTCGCCTTTTGAGCGAGGTAAGTGATTCCAAGATGGCGAGGATTCCGTGCCGAAGGTCTTCCTATTCCGCTGAGGAGAGAATCAAGCGTGATCATGACTACGAGTGGTCCGCCACCGTTCTTGAAGTTTTTGGTCCGTGGGCCTATGGTTGGAGTCCCCCCGTCCCCGTGGTTGGGCCCCTCATTGGATGAGTCTTCCTCGCAAGCCTCCTGCTCAAGTTACGCGATTCGCCCCGGCGGATGAGTTTTGCGGTATGGATTTTGTTTATAGCCGTGATGATTTATGCGGTAGACGAAGATGTCACGATGCTAATCTTCCTCCGCTAATACCGATGTTGTTAAGGTGCGTTGTTTGTTTTCTGTGATGTATGCCCCTACGTTTTCTTAAATAATGTTGATTATGCCAAGGAAAGGTGACGCCAATGGTTCTTTCATCATTACGTGTTGTAGGTGTGTAGAGGTAAGAAGATTAATCCCAAGCAATCATCGAATTCTCCCAGGGTTCCTTCTCATTTCGAGGATGTAAATAGTCACCGTGTGTGGTGATGAGGACTCTTCCGAGCAGGAAGAGCGAATTGAGACTTCTCCGCTTTGTTCCAAGAGGGTGATGGCGATCGGGCGCTTGACGGTGGAGGTGATGATCCGGCCACCGGTGGTCGGGGTGATCCGGCTATCGAGCGGTGGTCAAGATGGCCTCGCCATTGGTGGTGTCAAGGTGATTCGGCCACCGGTGGTGGTCAAGGTGACCGCCACCGGTGGTGGTCAAGATGGCCTGATATTGGTGGTGGTAAAGGTGATTCGGATCTTGGTGGTATTGGTGGTGATGGAAATCATGCGGGGGTTACTAAGTCCAGTGTGAATGTTACGAGATAAAGGTAAGGGACTTGTTCTTAGTAATGATGACAAGGATGGGGGTGCTTGTTATGAGTTCTCTTTGGTAAGGTTTTATCCGGGAACAGTCATTTGACATGTCCACGGTTATGGGGCTTGTTTTCGGACTTCACTTTGCTTCCAAACTGGTGATGATTGGAGTGTTCTCGAGGATAGCGCATTGGTGGCCCATCCGCGGGTCGATGGTTGGGGTTTTGGTAGTGCCTTCCGAGGGTTTCTTCAGTACCTCCTCCATCACAGGGTGGGGCCTTGGTGCAAGGTAATGTTGGTGCCGCTCATGGTGGGAATACCTCTGACTCTCCTCGGATGATTTCTCGCGATCCTTAGCCGCCGGATGGCGATGATCTTTGTTTTGGCATGGTCAGCGAAAAAAAACTTGCTGGTAGTTCCTCATCCCGCCCCGTGATTGAAGGGAAAAGAGTTCGGATGCTTTTACTCGGAGGTACATGGAGTTAACCCCCGAGGAGGCGGTAGATCGAGGATGGGGTAAAAATCTCGTAGCCAGGAGGCTTGATCTTGTAAAGGGATCCTCCCCCTCCGTAGCCGACATGATGGCTATTCTTTGATGGGTATCAATACAGCTTACCCCCAGCTGCTATTGGAGGTTTGTCCTGCTCTTTTTATCCCCGATTTCGTTCGAATATGATGTGAGCTAACTTCCCTCATTTTGTGGTAGATGATGAGAAGTGAGTATTGTAATCACCAACTTTACCGGCTCTTTGGGCCAAATCTCTCGAAAGCTAGAGGGGAAGCTTCGACATTGTGAAGAGACGCTTTCAGTGTCGAGGCTTCGGTATCCGCTAAGGATGAAGAAATAACCGAGCTAAAGAGTTTGCTTAAGCGTAAGGGAGCAAGAGGGCGCACCAAGAGGCTCAAATACGTTCGAGTTGGCTCGTTAAGGCCAAGTTAGTCATTCTTTGAGAAAATTCCTCATCCATTTGGTCTGGCTCCCCTCTTTCTTTTTGGTAGTTTCTTGCTCCTTATTTGTTCTCGAGTTTTCTCTTTCTTCCTCCTCCCGCCGTGTACTATCTTCTGGTGGGTGGAGTCCCCTTAATTGTTGTGGCTTCTGAGTGAGAGGACTCGTCAAAAGGGGCGCATTCTTGAAAGAAGTTGAAAACTTAAGAGTGAGTCGGTTAAATGGAATGCCCGCGGATGTTCATAACGCGATGGCCAAGAATGGCGTAAGAAAAGTATTGCTTGGTAGATTTGCAAAATCGAAATAACCATGACCGCCATTTGTTTAACGGGCCCTTTTTTATGGACGCGGACAATCTTGAGCAAGCCCGTGGGCAGTTTCCTCCTTAGAAATTAGACTTAATGTTCCTCGAAGGCGAGCCGCGGCAAGCGCCTCTTCGCATCCCTGGGTGCGGACTTATATGCGGCGTTTGGCCAAAGAGAGAGACGATGCTAGGGCGGAATGTAGTGCTCTCGGTAGAGCTCTCATCGCGTCTCGAGCCGATGTGGCTCGTCAGTTGAACGTGAGAGACTTAGAGGTGACTATGTATCGTCTCAACAAGGGATTGGAATTGAAGAATGATGAGGTTAATCGACATCGTCATTCGGGCTCGATGCTTCGAAATGACCAGCGCAAGTCAAGATGCTCATAATCTGCAGTAGATTATGATAAGTTATCAAATGAATATGATTATCTGCGTGCGACGGGATTCCGCGGTTGATCATTGTGAAGGTATACGTCTTCGCCATCGAGTGTGTGCTTTGGATTGTATGTCATAACTCACTGCCTTCTTTTATTGTTCGCAGAGCTCCAAGTACAGCTTAAAGCCGCAGATGGAAAGTTTGCCGAAGCTCAGGCTAAGGTAGTTCAACTGGAGGGTCAAGTTAGCTACCATCGGGTGCGGCCTCGTCTCGGACGAAACGCCAAGCAAGCTAATCAAAGGATTGACCAGCTTTGTACTTCCTTAAATCAGTGCCGATGAGGAGCGAGCCATAGGTCTAATGGCCCGCAAACAACTCGGGCCGAAGAGATTAATAAGATTCTTGGTGAGATTGAGCTGGACCTTAAGAAAAACCATGGGTTAACCAAGAATTATACTCTGGCGTCCCACTCCGCGCTCCCATCAAGTTCTTCCGGGCCCTCCTCGGGTGGTAGCGTTCCTTCGTCGCCTAAGGATAAACTCCATGCAGAGCAACACTCACCTTTCGCCAAAGAGGACCGTAGTTAGTATGCTAGGGATTGATCTCTGGCCACTTATCCTTTTTGGCGTTTTTGTTATTTTGCCTGCTGGGCTTGTAATCAACGCATGTATTAGATCAAACTTTGGTGTTTAAATCGATTTTGAATTTTATTGAATTTATGTCTATCATCTTTAATTATAATGGAAAATTCCGTAGTTATTGTAACCCGCGGGATATCAATCTTTGAGTTTGATAAAGTGTATTGTTCGTGCAATTCCGTAGGTTGGTATCCCCGAATCGCCTTGTGACCTTGCACCCCGTCCGGCTAACTCCTTGGCGGAGGATCACCGGACGGTGGGGTCTAGCCGACGTTTAAGGATCTACTCCATTAAGTTCGCGGCTTGTAATATTGCACGGATATCTCATTCCGTAAGAAGTCGCCTCCTGGTCATACACTTATAGACATTTACAGAGGAGTTACCGAGAGATCGCATGTGTATGCTCCGATATATTGCGTGTGTGTGTTTTGCACGGATATTGCCCTGTATATTGCAAGGGTGTGATCCATGCTTTGTGCAGATATCCTCTTGCTAAGTATAACGCCAATTCCTAATAATAGTAATTGTACAACAATTTACGTGGTTCGGCCTTAAGGCCTACATCCACTAGGTAATAGTTGCATCGATATTTTATTATGATGTGACATGGTTTTCAATGTACATTGTGTAAGTAGTATATACATGTGGTTCATATGATGTGTTGTATGTAGGTTGTGGGTTTTGAATAAATTGAAATGTGCGTGGGTAATGAACGGGATATGATATTTGAAAATGAAAACTTGGTATTGATTGAAAAATTAAAGTAGCGTTACTCTTTGTCGAGATAGAAACATGTGGATTAGCAAGTCCATTTTCTTCTTCTCAAATGCGACGCAGTGATTGATTATGGGTAGTATGGTTTGAGGTATTTGGCATTCCACGGATGCATGAGGATTTCCCTTCATATTACGCAGATAGTAAGAGCCATTTCTAATGATGTCGTGTATTATGTAGGGTCCTCCCAAGTTGGTGCTAATTTTCCCCACTTTTTTTTTCTCGCTGGTATTGGGAATGGTCCTCAACACATACTGCCTTCTACAAAATTCCTAAATTTCACTTTCTTGTTATATTCTCCGGCCAGCCTTTCGTTGGTAGTTTTCCATTCTTTTGCGTCTTCGCTTCTCTTCTTTCTTCGAGGTCGCTTCGAGCCTTTCCAACATCATGTCCGTGGTGAGATTCTTTTCCTGTGCTTGTCTTTGTAGTTGGTAGTAGAATTTCCAGCAGGATGACTGCTTCAACTCCGTAGGTGAGTAGAAATGGGGATTCTCCAGAGCTGATCTTCGAGTCGTCCTATATGCCCATAGGACGTTATGCACTGCTCACACCATCGCCCTTTGTACTCATCTAGCTGTTTTTTTAAGAATGAGTGCCAAAGTTTTGTTTGTGGCTTACGCTTGTCCGTTGCTTTGTGGGTATATGGGGTGGATTTGTTTTTCGAATCTTGAAGGTGTCGAACAAGAAGTCAATATTCTTTCCTTGTAGTCAAGTTTACCGTTGTCGGAGACTATCTCTGCGGGATGCCAAACTGCGCAGATGATGTTTTGAAAATAAAAGTGAAGACGTCCGAATCCCGAATTCTTGCCAAAGGTTTTGCTTCTACCCATTTGTCAAATAATCCGTTGCCACTATTAGGAATCTTCTTTCCCGTCCCCGATACGAGTGGGCCTACTATGTCGATACCCCATTTCCGAAGGGCCAAGGACTGTCGACCGAGTTCAACTTTTGTAGTCAAGGCGTGGATTCGTTTACCAAATCGTTGACATTCTTCGCATCTCTTCGCCATTCTAGTCGCATCTCGGATCATGGTTGGCCGCAATAGCCCCTCGTCTTGGCCTTATCCGCTAGGGATCTCATTCCCACCGATTCCCTCGTGCATCTCCTCTGTGTATATCTTTTAAAACGACATGCCCCTCTCGACGGATAGGCAGCGTACGAAGTGGTCCGAGGAATGATTTTCGGTGATAAGGCTTGGTCTCTTAGTTCGTACATCCTACTCTTGACCGCACCTTCCTCGGCCTGTTTGGTGTCCCGGGGAGTTTCCCTTCTTTGAGGAAAGAGTGGATTTCTGATCTCCAATCGCCTCCCCGACTATAATCGCGTCTTGTTCCGCTGCGCCGTAATATCCTCGTTCTCCGGAAATCGTCGAATATGTATTCTCCGACATCCTCGTCGAGATGTCTTTCTCCTTAGATTTGCGTTGGTTAGCCGTGCACGTTTCTGGGAGTTTGATGGATGGTTCGTACACTCTTGTTACCTTGATTGCTTTGACATCTTCGTTTTTAAGCATGGATGATATATAAGCTAGAGCATCCGCGTGTCTAAGCTCCTTTCCTCGCGAGATGTCGGAACTCGATTTTTGGTATTTGGGAGGCCAATGTTTGCACTAGAGCCATGTATACCACTAGTGTTTCGTCGTACACATTGTATTCGTAGCCTATCCGCCGTATAATCGAACAGAGTCGCTTGTTACCCGCACTTCTTGTATTCCCAATTCAATTATCAAGCGGAGAGCATGGATCACTCCTTCATATTCTACGATGTTATTGGTATGGCCTTCGAATTCCAATCAATGCGTGCACGATTCCGTCTCCCGTGGGTGTGGTGATGACGATGCCTATCCCCGCGCCCTCTCTATTTTTGGAGCCATCAACGAAGACCTCCCATTGCCGTGGGTTCACCGGCTCAAGAATATTATTTGGCTCTGGTTTTTCTATTTCTCGGGGTGCCCATAGCCTTCCATCCTTGTATGCGTACTTCTTCTTCGTTGTCCAAAGGCGGAGTCCGCTAGAAAGTCCGCTAATACCCGCGATTTCGGGAGTGTTGGAGCTCATAGTGGATGTTGAATTGGTCGAGGTATGTGCTCCATTTTGCTATTCGTCCTACCTTTCCCGCCTTTGAGGATGGTCTCTAAGGGTGCCCGACATGGGATACGTATATCATGCGTTAAAAAGTACGTCCTCGGCTTTAAAGTAGACCATACGACGGCTAGGATTAGCCGTTCAATTCTCGTGTAGTTTCGTTCCGCGGAATTGGGGTCTTGCGACATAGTAGATCGGTTGCTCCTCCTTCGTACGTGGTTCGACGAGTACTTAGCGCTTGCTTATGCGTAGATGCCCATTTGTTGCAATGTAGAGTGCCAAAACCTCCTCGGGGTCCGGTTTACAAGGATGGGGATTTACGCTAGGTATTGTTTAATGCCCAAAAAGCTTCTTCGCATTCTGTCGTCCATTCAAATTGAGTCCCTTTTTTCAAAGATATGTTGAAGAAGAGTTTGCACCTATCCGAGGATCGTGATATGAATCTTCCCGAGCCGCTAGGGATCCATTGAGCTTTTGTACCTCTTTTAGGTTCTTCGGAGACGGCATGTTTGTTATGGCTCGGATTTTTTCGGGATCTACTTCAATGCCCCTTTTTGTCACTAGGTATCCAAGGAATTTTCCAGAGGTCACCCCAAAGTGCATTTTTCCGGTTCACCTTCATGTTATGCTCTCTCATAGCTCAAAGATGTCCTTCAGTCCCGGTGGTGGTTCTTTCTTACTTTGCTTTTTTATGAGCATATCGTCGACGTAAACCTCTAAAGTCTTGCCGATCCATGGCTTGAAAATAGCATCGACCATCCTTTGGTGCGTTGCTCCCACGTTTAGGAGCCCGAAAGGCATTCTTACGTAACAATAAAGACCATGGGGTGTGTAAAATGCAAGATATGTTGCTGGTCTTCTTCTGCCAAAAATAGTTGTTTGTACCCTAATATCCGTCCATGAATGACAACTCTTCATATCCTTCTACCGCATCAACTAGTTGGTCAATGCTAGGTAATGGATAACTATCCTTTGGGCACGCTTTGTTTAGGTTGGTGAAGTCGATGCAGCGGTTCTGACCCCTCCATTTTTCTTTGGTACTATTACCATGTTGGAGATCCACGTGGGATATTTGACTTCTTTTATAAAACCGGCCTCTAATAGCTTTCGTAGCTCTGTTTCTACTGCTTTGTGATGCTCTGTGGCCACCTTTCGTATCTTTTGTCGTCGGGGGTGTGCTGCAGGGTTTAATCTGTGACTCATCATGTCATCATCTTTGGGTCTATTCCTGATATCGGATAGTTTCCATGCGAAGATGTCCGCGTATTCCTTTAGCAAAGTGTTATCGGCGAGGCTTCGCGTTCTCCGTCCATTAGAGTTCCTATTTTGATCTTTCTGGATTCTACTCCGTCCCTATGTTGATCTCTTTCACCGCCTCCAAGGATGTGAAAGTGGGCTTTGGTTCCCCTGTGGGGAATTTTCTTTAATTGCTATTTGGTAGCCTCGCATTCTCCGCCCGATTAACCTTTGATGTGGAGGCCTCATGCTTCCTACAGAAATTCCCTTTAGACAAGCTTTTTCCCGAGATTTCCTCCGATATTCGTCGATGGCTTTGTCTTTGGATACCGCCTTGCTACGAGCCTTGCGGGTTTTCCTTTTCTCATCTTCTTCGTTGTTGAGTTGTATTTGCATCGCGTGGCACTCTTTTTTACTTCGAGCTTGATCACCCTTTTATCTCCATTATTCCTAGGGGAGTGGGAAATCTAAGGTATTGATGATAGGTAGTCTGCGACTCCCTTGAGCTTGTGGACCCATCTTCGTCCAATAATGGCATTGTAGGGTGAGGGCGTGTTTACCACGCTAAAGCGAGTGTCGACTTTCATGGGGCCTGCATCCACTTGTAAGACAATATCCCCAGGGGTTTCGTAGCCGTGCCATTGAATCCGTAGATGGTGTAGTATGAAGTCGAGTTGCTCATCGTTAAGCTCCATGCGTTTGAATGTATCGTAAAACAATACATTTACGGAGTTTCCTCCATCAATGAGGATTTTCCTTATGTTGCATCCTCGCGATTGGCAATGTGAGGATTAATGGGTCATTGTGATCTTCCATGTCGTCCTCAATATCATCGGCTTCAAAAATCAGAGGCGCGTTCATCCACTCCTCGTGCTCTTCTACTTCCTTCCCGTTTATACTGTAAAGCTCAAAGTAATCTTCAAATTGTTTTCTCAGTCGTTTTCCTATTTGTGCCGTTAGGGTTGGCTCTTGCTTTCGAGCGGGATATAGAGTTCAATGTGCGGTTACCCTCGGGTAGTTGGACCCGTTTCTCCGCGTTTGGCTCTATCCTCCATTCCACCTTTTCCACATATTTTTGAGATCCCCGCATCTATCGCCTTTTGTACTGCTATCTTGAGATTTTTGCATTTCTGCATGCGTGTGTCCGTAGAAGCGGTGAAAATCGCAAGATTTTTGGATTCTCGCCGAGGCCGGTGGTTGTTTCCCTTTAGACCAGGGCCAATCTAAGTCCTCGCGATCCTTGATTTCCTTCGGTATGCGTGGATAGTCAAAAGGAGCTTCATATAGACCCGGTCTTCAAACTTTCCGCCACTCCTTTTGTGGTCGTCTTTTCGATCCTTTTGGCGTGGGCGGGCTGTCTACTAGTTCCGCGGAATTCGTCCGTGGGGTTCAGCCTGCGCTCGGGGTTATCTTTTTGAATTTCTTCCAACCTCGCATGTTTTTCAATGATTATCCTTAAATCTCCCTCGGTGGTTGGGGAGGTACCGTGGATTTCGACAAACAACGGGCTCATCCTATCAAGCCCCATTTGTAACAGTTAATACTCACCACGGATCCACATGCCCAATGGCCTCGACATACTTTGTGCCATCTATCACAGTATTCTCGAACGGACTCCTCGTACTTAATTGCAAGTGAGAAGAGCTTGTCCATCCCTGTGTTCACAACTTTGTTGTACATGTAGGTGGCCGAACTTCTCGGTGAGTGATCATATGAATCAATGCACTTCACGGCTTGAGGTTATCAAACCAAGATAATGCGATCCTTTTAGGCTTGAAGGAAATATCTACATAGTATAGCCTCATCGTAATCCCACCCGCCATTACCCCGTTGTAATATCGTAGATGAGCCGAGGGATCCGCGGACCCGTCGTAACACTCAAAGGTCGGGACCGGACATTTTTGTGGAATGGTAGTCAGTAGCCAAATGACGTGCAAGGGGGTAGTGTTGGCTTCCTTCATAACTGCTCTAGTCTTCCACCTCCTTGCCTCGGTCTTGAGTTGATTGATCTCTTGCTAGCATTTCCGCTACGGAGGTTTTCCATTGCCAAACAAAGGTCGTCTTGAATGGAAGAGCGTGTCTTTCTTGCGGATTGCGGCGCCGTAGCCTCCTCCGTGTCATAGTAACTGGAACTTCTCTGTTGGTAGTCCGGGCCGACCTTCTACTATTCCGCGCATTTCTTTGGGGTATCCTTCTTCGGTTAGTTGTTGCGGGGATGTTTTCGAAGATCGTCCCTCGGGCCCCTGTTCTGCACCAACAGTTGTCTTCGTCTTGCATTGATTCGCTAGTTCGGAGCTTCGGAGGATCCTTTCTCTAGCCGTTGGTTTTCTTGAGCTAACAGGCCACCGCATCCGCGTCGTTAGTTGATTCCATTGTAGCTCCTCCAGGTTATTGCCAATATTTGCGCTTTGTTTGGTTCGATTCTTGATTGGGGATCCCTTCTTGTAGTTGAGCTTGTCTCTCGGGGATCGTGGTATTGATTTCGTCACAATGGCACGCCGGCTCGATTATTCCGTTGGATCCTGCCGCAGTTGTTTGTCTTGTTCATTGTCCGGTGGCATTCCGTAGGGATGGTTCTCGATCACCGATTCGGCTATAGCCTCCCGAGGCTCGGGTGGCCCGGTCAGTTGCACTTTGGAGGCAACCACTTGAGAAATCCCTTGCTTGGTGCAGCAGCTCTTGCGGCCGCAGCCTTCTTTGCCTCCATTGCGATGTTTCCCGCATCTAAGAGCCACGTGCTTTCCGCCCCTTCCTGCATGTTATCCGCGGCTATGCGTCCTTCGCCCTTTGTCCGCTCTCCTTGTTATTGCTGGTGTGGTCCTTGGGGTATCTCTTGGAGTTATCTTCGTCTTCCCAAGATTCATCTTTGTTACTTTCCATTGTAATAATCTGCACAAGGGACACGAGAGGTAATCCGAGACCCAAAAGTCCGCGGTTAGCCGTTAGTTTAACTTTGTCTTTATAAACTAGATTTCTAACGGTAATGGGTGTATTCGGGTTGTCATTTTGGCGAATCAACACGAAAGACATAGACGAACGCGGATTTGCCCGAGATAAAATCCATGGGTCGTTATTTGCAAAAAGTCAAAATCTTTGGTGGAAACTTTGTTTGAAATTCTAGTTAAAACCTAGATGTATTGGTAGAAAACACAATAGTCTAAGAACAGTCTCATTGGCTAAAAATGAGAAACGTGTCTAAGAACAAATCTGTGGCTAAAACCCGATCTGTTTGTTTAAAAGTCATATAATGCTCGATCTGTTGGTAGAAAACACAATAGACATAGATGTGTGCGAAAAACGAATCCATGAATAGATCCATTTGCGTTTTTAAATAAAAATTTTTTGAGGTTGAGGTCAGGAGTCACAGGAAAAGATAAATCTTTTTACCGGGACAAAGTCCCTGTTTCTAGCGCCAAATTGTGAACACGAGAATCGGGTTTCGCTTCCACGTGATCACAAACAATCTTTATAAAAGTTGAATACGTGCACTGAGGTGTGAGAAGTATGGAACAAGCATAGGTAGAAGATAATTCATAGATTCCAAACCCCTCTAGTTTGTCATGATCTCATTATCATCTCCGGGGATCCAGATAGATCCGGGAATACGAGTATGTAAATGAAACTATCGGTGCAAAAGGAGAAAGAGACAACGATATACGTGGTTCAAGCACTAAGGCCTACGTCCACTTGGGCAGTCCGAGGAGATTCACTATAAAATAAATGGTTACAAAGATGATCACCAGATCCGTGATCATCGAACACATGAGCTACAACTTACTTCTCCCTATTCTCTCTCCTCTCTCCTTTCTTTTCTTTCTTTTCTTTTCGATCCCCCTCTCGGAGGGGGATACATATTTATAACTAAACTTGGTGGGTCCCTACGGACAATGAGTTGTTGAGATCTTATCTTCTTGTGTTCTCAGGCATTGTACGCGGGCTTGAATATTATCCGCGGGCGTGGTCCGCGGACATCTATGTCACTCCGCGGCTTCGACTATATCCCGATTCATCACGCTGACCAACCCTTGTTTCCATCGCTGGTCGTCCGACACGTATTCTCTGAGCTACATTAAATGCGGGTGGTTGGAGCGTCCCAGTCCACGCCGGGTGGTGTCGACTCCTCTTGTCATGTCCGTGTCGGTTGGACTACCTCGACCGTTGATCACGTCTTACCTCGTGATGGGTTAAGGCCATCCTTGGGTGCTACGCGGACTTATCTATCTTGGGTGCCCCCTTTATTTCGACCGCTGGTCTTGACAGATGGCACGTTGTCTGAGTGCCACGGATGCCCCTATGTGTCATCCTGTGAGTGATGTCATCCACGTGGACCCTGTTAGCGCACGTGGCAATGGAGATAAATTAGTGTACTTACAACAAATGTAAGCAAACAAACAAAAAAAGCAATCATTTAATCGTCAATCATTGCATGTATTCAACCCGAATCCCATCGATGCTCGTATTGATGCAAGTCCCTCCTCGCGGTACCAGTGTTACAAAAATGGTCTGGTCCCCATCTGCCTGAAGATCTTCCAATAGCTCAGTTATACCCACCTTAAAACTTGTTTTGCTCTGCACTACCAAATCTTCTTTCTCCCTCACTATTCTTACTCCTCTCCTCATGTTCACAAACGTTCCCGCGAACTCTCTTGATTCAGGACCGATTGTCGTCTCATCGACTGCATTTACATAGACATCAAACTTAACATACATATCCCTACTGATATTAATTCCATAAACTACTAAAATCTCCTCTTCTTGTTCTTTCTCTATCTTACTTCTATTTGTTTTTGGTCTATGTAGCTTCACTCGTATGGTAGTATTAAATATCCTACCTTGCAACCCAATATCAGGTGAAGCAGTAGCCTGATTAGAATTAGCCGAAAATTGGTTCTCACTGTCTCTCATTTTCAGTACATGTCGAGCGATCTTCGGTGGAATAGAAGGTTTAGGTCTAGCAGTAAGCCATACATTCTCAACGTTATCATAAGTATATCTAAGCTTAGAAGTATCAAGAACATCTTTGACTTTGATTCTAACAAGCTGCGATTTTTCATTGTGGAAGAAGAAAGTAGATTCTAACCAATCTGGGTCTTCAATTAATGGCTTGTTACCACGAAGTTCATTCCATACGTTCCAAAGACGATCCACGTTTGAGTGATGCGCATAGAAAATTGGGTCTCTTGCAGCTGTAAAGAATGCACCCAAATCTTCTCTTTCAGCATTTGAGTTGCTGCCAACCCAAGCATGCAATGGATTATGTGGTGCCAGTTCGATAGTTCCTGGTCCATCACAAAACCCATTCTCCCCAGCTTTGTAAGGACAGCCCATGAAAAGCTCCGCCTTCTTAGCACCTGAAACCATTTGATTATACATTAAAGCAACATTAGCTGAAATTTGGTCGCTGGTTCCTAGCCCACTTTCAACGTAATCGTAATTAATATCGGCTACTTGAGGTGGCAGATGAGAGCTTTCATCAGCCATCGACCCGTTCAAGTACATATCAGGAATGAACATGCCATCAGGAGAATCCCAGTTCCAGAATGGGAGAGCAAAGTTCTCATCACCTATCAAACTTCCAAGAATCCGTTCATGAAAGTAAAGCACCATTCTGTGCCATGGGAAAAACAACCATGTTCTGTGGATTTTGAGTAGAGAATTGGAGTGCTGCTGATTGTAAGAGCCGGTGCAGTATAAACAATGCATGTTTGCTTGACGGATAT
Source organism: Papaver armeniacum (assembly GCA_023531295.1). Classification (NCBI taxonomy): domain Eukaryota; kingdom Viridiplantae; phylum Streptophyta; class Magnoliopsida; order Ranunculales; family Papaveraceae; genus Papaver; species Papaver armeniacum. The sequence continues at coordinate 123,009 of JAJJWW010000346.1, read as the reverse complement.
AGTTACGTGGATCTTCGTATGGTAATGATTTCATAATTTCTATAGCTTTGTTGTATTTTGCAATGTACTCTGCATCAACTAAGTGAGCTGGCTTTCTAACCTTCATCGGTTTTGAAGTGTCAGGAAATTGGAAATCAACAATGGGTTCCAATGTTTCACTTTTTGGTGGACAGCAGTATACCGGTTGATCAGCATCTGACAATGATTGATGACAAGTTGTGAGGTTTGGACTTAATACTACACGTTTTGGTTTCAAAACCTCTTCATCTGCGAGTTCCGTTTTAAGCCATGCTCCATCAAAAAATCCAAGGATATTAGTCCTTAGATCCCTGAAACAACAATTAGCTATAAAAAAATAAGTTTCTAAACTCCATAAACAAACTTGGATAAAAGTCTACTGAAAAAATAATACTTACGTCGTAAAAGGAATGGCTTCAACTTGCTGCTGACATATAAGAACATCTGAAAAAGAAGATAATCCAACTAAGACTACCGCTAAAATCATCATCAAACTCCTTGATTCTTCCATGGCTACATTACTTGAGGCAGTAGGAATTAGCACATATATAGAGAAGAGACTACTCCATGCACGTGTGACCTTACCAACTTTGAGCTTCCCCAGACTACACCATGCGTGACCTTACCAACTTTGAGCTTCCCCAGCTTCCCCAGGCTGATATTTCTCTCCAAACTTTCTTTCTAGTACGGGAAATATTACCATCGATTTAAACAACAAACAAGTGAGACACTTATATCCATCGAGCACTAACAGCCAAATCCTCTAATATCCCCCAAAAGGGTTGATTCGTGGACTCCCACTTTTGCAGGGTTTATACTTTGTAGCACCATTGATCAACAAACTTCGGTAGAAGAAACAAAACATTTGCGTTTTAATAATACCTAATATTTAAGTATTCGATAGATAGTAAAATCTATTCTAAAACAATCTAAATATGATTATGAATTCAGGGTGATAGCCTGACACATGCAGGTGGTGTAAACAAGGAATCAGTGGTGAGGCGACCTTCTTTTACTATTAGATCATCATTTCTTCGGTTTCTTTTATTGGTTAGCTCCAAAGTAAAATTAGAGATGCATTGGAAGATGAAGTTGGAAAATATCTTTCAAGAAAGAATACGTCTCAGTAATGAAGTAGGCTATTTTTGTTGATGGGGTAAAAAAAAACTGAGTGTGGTGATTAGGGTTCTAAATAACGTTTATAAACTTAGAGTTTATTCGGTTTTGTTTGAAATTAATTTTAGAACCACGGTCATCCTTAGGGTCAATAAGGATGAAAGTTTTTTAAGTCCCACACTACTTACACTGAAGATGGATGTTCCCTTTATAATTAGATTCCTACATTGATATATCAGGGTGGTAGGGATAGCGCGGGCGAATTATATATGTATATGGGTTGTTGTTCTGGGCCTGGGCTTGTTTGTTTTGTGGTTGCCTAGCTAGAACCCAGAAAATTTTTTCGAATTTTTTTTTAGCGTTTTTTCTTATGATGACCAGTGACTACTTAGGGAAGGTATTAAGTGAGAGCAAATATGATTTTTATGGCGTGATGTGTGGGGGGGTGCATGCCCTATGTTTTTGAAAATCTGAACAAAAAGACCATTTAATTGATTATTTTAATGTTTTTTCATTACCATTAAAACGGGATTATTTGTTCGAATCAGTTGCACCGAGACAATCTCCTCGTCGTAAGGTTTCCAACGGGCCATCATTTGTCCGGATCGGAATTGGCGCGAAGATGTGATATGCCGTTAAGTTGATCGAGTCATTGCATTGGAGACATGTTAAGTAGTAAAACTTGTGAAATAGTTTCAGCAATCGATCATACCAAAGACTAATGCACCCAGAACCCATCAGAACTCTGCAGTTAAGCGTGCTTGGGCGAGTAGTACTAAGATGGGTGACCTCTTGGGAAGTCCTCGTGTTGATTGCCTTTTTTGATTTTTTTTGATTTTTTTTTTAGCGTTTTTTTCTTATGATGACCAGTGACTACTTAGGGAAGGTATTAAGTGAGAGCAAATATGATTTTTATGGCGTGATGTGTGGGGGGGGCGCATGCCCTATGTTTTTGAAAATCTGAACAAAAAGACCATTTAATTGATTATTTTAATGTTTTTTCATTAAAAAACCATTAAAAGGGATTATTTGTTCGAATCAGTTCTTGCACCGAGACAATCTCCTCGTCGTAAGGTTTCCAACGGGCCATCATTTGTCCGGATCGGAATTGGCGCGAAGATGTGATATGCCGTTAAGTTGATCGAGTCATTGCATTGGAGACATGTTAAGTAGTAAAACTTGTGAAATAGTTTCAGCAATCGATCATACCAGCACTAATGCACCAGAACCCATCAGAACTCTGCAGTTAAGCGTGCTTGGGCGAGAGTAGTACTAAGATGGGTGACCTCTTGGGAAGTCCTCGTGTTGATTGCCTTTTTTTTTTATTTTTTTTTGGTTTTTTTTTTTTTAGCGTTTTTTCTTATGATGACAATTGACTACTTAGGGAAGGTATTAAGTGAGAGCAAATATGATTTTTATGGCGTGATGTGTGGGGGCGCATGCCCTATGTTTTTGAAAATCGAACAAAAAGACCATTTAATTGATTATTTTAATGTTTTTTCATTAAAAAACCATTAAAACTGGATTATTTGTTCGAATCGGTTACCAGACCGAGACAATCTCCTCGTCGTAAGGTTTCCAACGGGCCATCATTTGTCCGGATCGGAATTGGCGCGAAGATGTGATATGCCGTTAAGTTGATCGAGTCATTGCATTGGAGACATGTTAAGTAGTAAAACTTGTGAAATAGTTTCAGTGAATCGATCATACCAAAGACTAATGCACCCGTAACCCATCGAACTCTGCAGTTAAGCGTGCTTGGGCGAGAGTAGTACTAAGATGGGTGACCTCTTGGGAAGTCCTCGTGTTGATTGCCTTTTTTGATTTTTTTCGATTTTTTTTTTTTAGCGTTTTTTCTTATGATGACCAGTGACTACTTAGGGAAGGTATTAAGTGAGAGCAAATATGATTTTTATGGCGTGATGTGTGGGGGGGCATGCCCTATGTTTTTGAAAATCTGAACAAAAAGACCATTTAATTGATTATTTTAATGTTTTTTCATTAAAAAACCATTAAAACGGGATTATTTGTTCGAATCAGTTGCACCGAGACAATCTCCTCGTCGTAAGGTTTCCAACGGGCCATCATTTGTCCGGATCGGAATTGGCGCGAAGATGTGATATGCCGTTAAGTTGATCGAGTCATTGCATTGGAGACATGTTAAGTAGTAAAACTTGTGAAATAGTTTCGAAGAATCGATCATACCAAAGACTAATGCACCGAACCCATCGAACTCTGCAGTTAAGCGTGCTTGGGCGAGTAGTACTAAGATGGGTGACCTCTTGGGAAGTCCTCGTGTTGATTGCCTTTTTTGATTTTTTTCGATTTTTTTTTTTTTAGCGTTTTTTCTTATGATGACCAGTGACTACTTAGGGAAGGTATTAAGTGAGAGCAAATATGATTTTTATGGCGTGATGTGTGGGGCGCATGCCCTATGTTTTTGAAAATCTGAACAAAAAGACCATTTAATTGATTATTTTAATGTTTTTTCATTAAAAAACCATTAAAACGGGATTATTTGTTCGAATCAGTTGCACCGAGACAATCTCCTCGTCGTAAGGTTTCCAACGGGCCATCATTTGTCCGGATCGGAATTGGCGCGAAGATGTGATATGCCGTTAAGTTGATCGAGTCATTGCATTGGAGACATGTTAAGTAGTAAAACTTGTGAAATAGTTTCAGCAATCGATCATACCGGACTAATGCACCGTAACCCATCAGAACTCTGCAGTTAAGCGTGCTTGGGCGAGAGTAGTACTAAGATGGGTGACCTCTTGGGAAGTCCTCGTGTTGATTGCCTTTTTTGATTTTTTTTGATTTTTTTTTTTTAGCGTTTTTTCTTATGATGACCAGTGACTACTTAGGGAAGGTATTAAGTGAGAGCAAATATGATTTTTATGGCGTGATGTGTGGGGGGCGCATGCCCTATGTTTTTGAAAATCTGAACAAAAAGACCATTTAATTGATTATTTTAATGTTTTTTCATTAAAAAACCATTAAAACGGGATTATTTGTTCGAATCAGTTGCACCGAGACAATCTCCTCGTCGTAAGGTTTCCAACGGGCCATCATTTGTCCGGATCGGAATTGGCGCGAAGATGTGATATGCCGTTAAGTTGATCGAGTCATTGCATTGGAGACATGTTAAGTAGTAAAACTTGTGAAATAGTTTCAAAGAATCGATCATACCAGCACTAATGCACCAGAACCCATCGAACTCTGCAGTTAAGCGTGCTTGGGCGAGAGTAGTACTAAGATGGGTGACCTCTTGGGAAGTCCTCGTGTTGATTGCCTTTTTTGATTTTTTTCGAATTTTTTTTTTTAGCGTTTTTTCTTATGATGACCAGTGACTACTTAGGGAAGGTATTAAGTGAGAGCAAATATGATTTTTATGGCGTGATGTGTGGGGGGGCGCATGCCCTATGTTTTTGAAAATCAACAAAAAGACCATTTAATTGATTATTTTAATGTTTTTTCATTAAAAAACCATTAAAACGGGATTATTTGTTCGAATCAGTTGCACCGAGACAATCTCCTCGTCGTAAGGTTTCCAACGGGCCATCATTTGTCCGGATCGGAATTGGCGCGAAGATGTGATATGCCGTTAAGTTGATCGAGTCATTGCATTGGAGACATGTTAAGTAGTAAAACTTGTGAAATAGTTTCAGCAATCGATCATACCAGCACTAATGCACCAGAACCCATCGAACTCTGCAGTTAAGCGTGCTTGGGCGAGAGTAGTACTAAGATGGGTGACCTCTTGGGAAGTCCTCGTGTTGATTGCCTTTTTTTATTTTTTTTTGGTTTTTTTTTTTAGCGTTTTTTCTTATGATGACCTGTGACTACTTAGGGAAGGTATTAAGTGAGAGCAAATATGATTTTTATGGCGTGATGTGTGGGGGCGCATGCCTATGTTTTTGAAAATCTGAACAAAAAGACCATTTAATTGATTATTTTAATGTTTTTTCATTAAAAACCATTAAAACGGGATTATTTGTTCGAATCAGTTGCACCGAGACAATCTCCTCGTCGTAAGGTTTCCAACGGGCCATCATTTGTCCGGATCGGAATTGGCGCGAAGATGTGATATGCCGTTAAGTTGATCGAGTCATTGCATTGGAGACATGTTAAGTAGTAAAACTTGTGAAATAGTTTCAAAGAATCGATCATACCAAAGACTAATGCACCAGAACCCATCAGAACTCTGCAGTTAAGCGTGCTTGGGCGAGAGTAGTACTAAGATGGGTGACCTCTTGGGAAGTCCTCGTGTTGATTGCCTTTTTTGATTTTTTTTCGAATTTTTTTTTTTAGCGTTTTTTCTTATGATGACCAGTGACTACTTAGGGAAGGTATTAAGTGAGAGCAAATATGATTTTTATGGCGTGATGTGTGGGGGGCGCATGCCCTATGTTTTTGAAAATCTGAACAAAAAGACCATTTAATTGATTATTTTAATGTTTTTTCATTAAAAAACCATTAAAACGGGATTATTTGTTCGAATCAGTTGCACCGAGACAATCTCCTCGTCGTAAGGTTTCCAACGGGCCATCATTTGTCCGGATCGGAATTGGCGCGAAGATGTGATATGCCGTTAAGTTGATCGAGTCATTGCATTGGAGACATGTTAAGTAGTAAAACTTGTGAAATAGTTTCAGCAATCGATCATACCAGAACTAATGCACCGAACCCATCGAAACTCTGCAGCTTAAGCGTGCTTGGGCGAGAGTAGTACTAAGATGGGTGACCTCTTGGGAAGTCCTCGTGTTGATTGACTTTTTTTTTTTTTTTCGAATTTTTTTTTAGCGTTTTTTCTTATGATGACCAGTGACTACTTAGGGAAGGTATTAAGTGAGAGCAAATATGATTTTTATGGCGTGATGTGTGGGGGGGCGCATGCCCTATGTTTTTGAAAATCTGAACAAAAAGACCATTTAATTGATTATTTTAATGTTTTTTCATTAAAAACCATTAAAACGGGATTATTTGTTCGAATCAGTTGCACCGAGACAATCTCCTCGTCGTAAGGTTTCCAACGGGCCATCATTTGTCCGGATCGGAATTGGCGCGAAGATGTGATATGCCGTTAAGTTGATCGAGTCATTGCATTGGAGACATGTTAAGTAGTAAAACTTGTGAAATAGTTTCAGCAATCGATCATACCAAAGACTAATGCACCGAACCCATCGAACTCTGCATTAAGCGTGCTTGGGCGAGAGTAGTACTAAGATGGGTGACCTCTTGGGAAGTCCTCGTGTTGATTGCCTTTTTGATTTTTTTTTGATTTTTTTCGAAATTTTTTTTTTAGCGTTTTTTCTTATGACCAAAGTGACTACTTAGGGAAGGTATTAAGTGAGAGCAAATATGATTTTTATGGCGTGATGTGTGGGGGCGCATGCCCTATGTTTTTGAAAATCTGAACAAAAAGACCATTTAATTGATTATTTTAATGTTTTTTCATTAAAAAACCATTAAAACGGATTATTTGTTCGAATCGGTTTTGCACCGAGACAATCTCCTCGTCGTAAGGTTTCCAACGGGCCATCATTTGTCCTGGATCGGAATTGGCGCGAAGATGTGATATGCCGTTAAGTTGATCGAGTCATTGCATTGGAGACATGTTAAGTAGTAAAACTTGTGAAATAGTTTCAAAGAATCGATCATACCAAAGACTAATGCACCGAACCCATCGAAACTCTGCGATTAAGCGTGCTTGGGCGAGAGTAGTACTAAGATGGGTGACCTCTTGGGAAGTCCTCGTGTTGATTGCCTTTTTGATTTTTTTTTGATTTTTTTTTTTTTTTTAGCGTTTTTTTCTTATGATGACCAGTGACTACTTAGGGAAGGTATTAAGTGAGAGCAAATATGATTTTTATGGCGTGATGTGTGGGGGCGCATGCCCTATGTTTTTGAAAATCGAACAAAAAGACCATTTAATTGATTATTTTAATGTTTTTTCATTAAAAAACCATTAAAACGGGATTATTTGTTCGAATCAGTTGCACCGAGACAATCTCCTCGTCGTAAGGTTTCCAACGGGCCATCATTTGTCCGGATCGGAATTGGCGCGAAGATGTGATATGCCGTTAAGTTGATCGAGTCATTGCATTGGAGACATGTTAAGTAGTAAAACTTGTGAAATAGTTTCAAAATCGATCATACCAAAGACTAATGCACCAGAACCCATCAGAACTCTGCAGTTAAGCGTGCTTGGGCGAGAGTAGTACTAAGATGGGTGACCTCTTGGGAAGTCCTCGTGTTGATTGCCTTTTTTGATTTTTTTCGATTTTTTTTTTTTTTAGCGTTTTTTCTTATGATGACCAGTGACTACTTAGGGAAGGTATTAAGTGAGAGCAAATATGATTTTTATGGCGTGATGTGTGGGGGGGCATGCCCTATGTTTTTGAAAATCGAACAAAAAGACCATTTAATTGATTATTTTAATGTTTTTTCATTAAAAAACCATTAAAACGGGATTATTTGTTCGAATCAGTTGCACCGAGACAATCTCCTCGTCGTAAGGTTTCCAACGGGCCATCATTTGTCCGGATCGGAATTGGCGCGAAGATGTGATATGCCGTTAAGTTGATCGAGTCATTGCATTGGAGACATGTTAAGTAGTAAAACTTGTGAAATAGTTTCAAACAATCGATCATACCAAAGACTAATGCACCAGAACCCATCAGAACTCTGCAGTTAAGCGTGCTTGGGCGAGAGTAGTACTAAGATGGGTGACCTCTTGGGAAGTCCTCGTGTTGATTGCCTTTTTTGATTTTTTTTGATTTTTTTTTTTAGCGTTTTTTCTTATGATGACCAGTGACTACTTAGGGAAGGTATTAAGTGAGAGCAAATATGATTTTTATGGCGTGATGTGTGGGGGGGCGCATGCCCTATGTTTTTGAAAATCTGAACAAAAAGACCATTTAATTGATTATTTTAATGTTTTTTCATTAAAAAACCATTAAAACGAGATTATTTGTTCGAATCAGTTGCACCGAGACAATCTCCTCGTCGTAAGGTTTCCAACGGGCCATCATTTGTCCGGATCGGAATTGGCGCGAAGATGTGATATGCCGTTAAGTTGATCGAGTCATTGCATTGGAGACATGTTAAGTAGTAAAACTTGTGAAATAGTTTCGGCAATCGATCATACCAAAGACTAATGCACCGAACCCATCGAACTCTGCTGAGTTAAGCGTGCTTGGGCGAGAGTAGTACTAAGATGGGTGACCTCTTGGGAAGTCCTCGTGTTGATTGCCTTTTTGATTTTTTTTTTTTTTTTTTTTTTTAGTTTTTTCTTATGATGACCAGGTGACTACTTAGGAAGGTATTAAGTGAGAGCAAATATGATTTTTATGGCGTGATGTGTGTGGGGGCGCATGCCCTATGTTTTTGAAAATCTGAACAAAAAGACCATTTAATTGATTATTTTAATGTTTTTTCATTAAAAAACCATTAAAACGGGATTATTTGTTCGATCAGTTGCACCGAGACAATCTCCTCGTCGTAAGGTTTCCAACGGGCCATCATTTGTCCGGATCGGAATTGGCGCGAAGATGTGATATGCCGTTAAGTTGATCGAGTCATTGCATTGGAGACATGTTAAGTAGTAAAACTTGTGAAATAGTTTCAGCAATCGATCATACCGGACTAATGCACTCCAGAACCCATCGTAACTTCTGCAGATTAAGCGTGCTTGGGCGAGAGTAGTACTAAGATGGGTGACCTCTTGGGAAGTCCTCGTGTTGATTGCCTTTTTTGATTTTTTTCGAATTTTTTTTTTTAGCGTTTTTTCTTATGATGACCAGTGACTACTTAGGGAAGGTATTAAGTGAGAGCAAATATGATTTTTATGGCGTGATGTGTGGGGGGGCGCATGCCCTATGTTTTTGAAAATCTGAACAAAAAGACCATTTAATTGATTATTTTAATGTTTTTTCATTAAAAAACCATTAAAACGGGATTATTTGTTCGAATCAGTTGCACCGAGACAATCTCCTCGTCGTAAGGTTTCCAACGGGCCATCATTTGTCCGGATCGGAATTGGCGCGAAGATGTGATATGCCGTTAAGTTGATCGAGTCATTGCATTGGAGACATGTTAAGTAGTAAAACTTGTGAAATAGTTTCAACGAATCGATCATACCAAAGACTAATGCACCGAACCCATCGAAACTCTGCAGATTAAGCGTGCTTGGGCGAGTAGTACTAAGATGGGTGACCTCTTGGGAAGTCCTCGTGTTGTTTGCCTTTTTTGATTTTTTTTTTTTTTTTTTTTAGCGTTTTTTCTTATGATGACCAGTGACTACTTAGGGAAGGTATTAAGTGAGAGCAAATATGATTTTTATGGCGTGATGTGTGGGGGGGCATGCCCTATGTTTTTTAAAATAAAAAAAAGACCATTTAATTGATTATTTTAATGTTTTTTCATTAAAAAACCATTAAAACGGGATTATTTGTTCGAATCAGTTGCACCGAGACAATCTCCTCGTCGTAAGGTTTCCAACGGGCCATCATTTGTCCGGATCGGAATTGGCGCGAAGATGTGATATGCCGTTAAGTTGATCGAGTCATTGCATTGGAGACATGTTAAGTAGTAAAACTTGTGAAATAGTTTCAAAGAATCGATCATACCAAAGACTAATGCACCGAACCCATCGAACTCTGCAGTTTAAGCGTGCTTGGGCGAGAGTAGTACTAAGATGGGTGACCTCTTGGGAAGTCCTCGTGTTGATTGCCTTTTTTGATTTTTTTTTCGATTTTTTTTTTTTTTTTAGCGTTTTTTCTTATGATGACCAGTGTGACTACTTAGGGAAGGTATTAAGTGAGAGCAAATATGATTTTTATGGCGTGATGTGTGGGGGGGCGCATGCCCTATGTTTTTGAAAATCTGAACAAAAAGACCATTTAATTGATTATTTTAATGTTTTTTCATTAAAAAACCATTAAAACGGGATTATTTGTTCGAATCAGTTGCACCGAGACAATCTCCTCGTCGTAAGGTTTCCAACGGGCCATCATTTGTCCGGATCGGAATTGGCGCGAAGATGTAATATGCCGTTAAGTTGATCGAGTCATTGCATTGGAGACATGTTAAGTAGTAAAACTTGTGAAATAGTTTCAAAGAATCGATCATACCAAAGACTAATGCACCGTAACCCATTAGAACTCTGCAGATTAAGCGTGCTTGGCGAGAGTAGTACTAAGATGGGTGACCTCTTGGGAAGTCCTCGTGTTGATTGCCTTTTTTGATTTTTTTTTCGAATTTTTTTTTTTTTTTTTAGCGTTTTTTCTTATGATGACCAGGGACTACTTAGGGAAGGTATTAAGTGAGAGCAAATATGATTTTTATGGCGTGATGTGGGGGGCGCATGCCCTATGTTTTTGAAAATCTGAACAAAAAGACCATTTAATTGATTATTTTAATGTTTTTTCATTAAAAAACCATTAAAACGGGATTATTTGTTCGAATCAGTTGCACCGAGACAATCTCCTCGTCGTAAGGTTTCCAACGGGCCATCATTTGTCCGGATCGGAATTGGCGCGAAGATGTGATATGCCGTTAAGTTGATCGAGTCATTGCATTGGAGACATGTTAAGTAGTAAAACTTGTGAAATAGTTTAAGCAATCGATCATACCAGCACTAATGCACCAGAACCCATCGAACTCTGCGATTAAGCGTGCTTGGGCGAGAGTAGTACTAAGATGGGTGACCTCTTGGGAAGTCCTCGTGTTGATTGCCTTTTTGATTTTTTTTTTTTTTTTTTTTTTTTAGCGTTTTTCTTATGATGACCAAACCACTACTTAGAGAAGGTATTAAGTGAGAACAAATATGATTTTTATGGCGTGATGTGTGGGGGGGTGCATGCCCTATGTTTTTGAAAATCTGAACAAAAAGACCATTTAATTGATTATTTTAATGTTTTTTCATTAAAAAACCATTAAAACGGGATTATTTGTTCGAATCAGTTTTGCACCGAGACAATCTCCTCGTCGTAAGGTTTCCAACGGGCCATCATTTGTCCGGATCGGAATTGGCGCGAAGATTTGATATCTTAGTTAAGTTGATCGAGTCATTGCATTGGAGACATGTTAAGTAGTAAAACTTGTGAAATAGTTTCAAGAATCGATCATACCAAAGACTAATGCACCAGAACCCATCAGAACTCTGCAGTTAAGCGTGCTTGGGCGAGAGTAGTACTAAGATGGGTGACCTCTTGGGAAGTCCTCGTGTTGATTGCCTTTTTGATTTTTTTCGAATTTTTTTTTTTTTTTTTTTTCTTATGATGACCAGTGACTACTTAGGGAAGGTATTAAGTGAGAGCAAATATGATTTTTATGGCGTGATGTGTGGGGGGCGCATGCCTATGTTTTTGAAAATCAAACAAAAAGACCATTTAATTGATTATTTTAATGTTTTTTCATTAAAAAACCATTAAAACGGGATTATTTGTTCAATCGGTTGCACCGAGACAATCTCCTCGTCGTAAGGTTTCCAACGGGCCATCATTTGTCCGGATCGGAATTGGCGCGAAGATGTGATATGCCGTTAAGTTGATCGAGTCATTGCATTGGAGACATGTTAAGTAGTAAAACTTGTGAAATAGTTTCAAAGAATCGATCATACCAGCACTAATGCACCAACCCATCGAAACTTCTGCAGATTAAGCGTGCTGGGGCGAGAGTAGTACTAAGATGGGTAACCTCTTGGGAAGTCCTCGTGTTGATTGCCTTTTTTTGATTTTTTTTTATTTTTTTTTTAGCGTTTTTTCTTATGATGACCAGTGACTACTTAGGGAAGGTATTAAGTGAGAGCAAATATGATTTTTATGGCGTGATGTGTGGGGGCACATGCCCATGTTTTTGAAAATCGAACAAAAAGACCATTTAATTGATTATTTTAATGTTTTTTCATTAAAAAACCATTAAAACGGGATTATTTGTTCGAATCGGTTGCACCGAGACAATCTCCTCGTCGTAAGGTTTCCAACGGCCATCATTTGTCCGGATCGGAATTGGCGCGAAGATGTGATATGCCGTTAAGTTGATCGAGTCATTGCATTGGAGACATGTTAAGTAGTAAAACTTGTGAAATAGTTTCAAGAATCGATCATACCAAAGACTAATGCACCAGAACCCATCGAACTCTGCGATTAAGCGTGCTTGGGCGAGAGTAGTACTAAGATGGGTGACCTCTTGGGAAGTCCTCGTGTTGATTGCCTTTTTGATTTTTTTCGATTTTTTTTTTTTTTTTTTTTTTTCTTATGATGACCAGTGACTACTTAGGGAAGGTATTAAGTGAGAGCAAATATGATTTTTATGGCGTGATGTGTGGGGGCGCATGCCTATGTTTTTGAAAATCTGAACAAAAAGACCATTTAATTGATTATTTTAATGTTTTTTCATTAAAAAACCATTAAAACGGGATTATTTGTTCGAATCAGTTGCACCGAGACAATCTCCTCGTCGTAAGGTTTCCAACGGGCCATCATTTGTCCGGATCGGAATTGGCGCGAAGATGTGATATGCCGTTAAGTTGATCGAGTCATTGCATTGGAGACATGTTAAGTAGTAAAACTTGTGAAATAGTTTCAGCAATCGATCATACCAGCACTAATGCACCAGAACCCATCAGAACTCTGCAGTTAAGCGTGCTTGGGCGAGAGTAGTACTAAGATGGGTGACCTCTTGGGAAGTCCTCGTGTTGATTGCCTTTTTTGATTTTTTTCGAATTTTTTTTTTAGCGTTTTTTCTTATGATGACCAGTGACTACTTAGGGAAGGTATTAAGTGAGAGCAAATATGATTTTTATGGCGTGATGTGTGGGGGGGCGCATGCCCTATGTTTTTGAAAATCTGAACAAAAAGACCATTTAATTGATTATTTTAATGTTTTTTCATTAAAAAACCATTAAAACGGATTATTTGTTCGAATCGGGCTTGCACCGAGACAATCTCCTCGTCGTAAGGTTTCCAACGGGCCATCATTTGTCCGGATCGGAATTGGCGCGAAGATGTGATATGCCGTTAAGTTGATCGAGTCATTGCATTGGAGACATGTTAAGTAGTAAAACTTGTGAAATAGTTTCAAAGAATCGATCATACCAAACTAATGCACCGAAACCCATCGAACTCTGCGATTAAGCGTGCTTGGGCGAGAGTAGTACTAAGATGGGTGACCTCTTGGGAAGTCCTCGTGTTGATTGCCTTTTTTGATTTTTTTTGATTTTTTTTTTTTAGCGTTTTTTCTTATGATGACCAGTGACTACTTAGGGAAGGTATTAAGTGAGAGCAAATATGATTTTTATGGCGTGATGTGTGGGGGGGCGCATGCCCTATGTTTTTGAAAATCTGAACAAAAAGACCATTTAATTGATTATTTTAATGTTTTTCATTAAAAAACCATTAAAACGGATTATTTGTTCGAATCGATTTGCACAGAGACAATCTCCTCGTCGTAAGGTTTCCAACGGGCCATCATTTGTCCGGGCTCGGAATTGGCGCGAAGATGTGATATGCCGTTAAGTTGATCGAGTCATTGCATTGGAGACATGTTAAGTAGTAAAACTTGTGAAATAGTTTCAAAGAATCGATCATACCAGCACTAATGCACCAGAACCCATCAGAACTCTGCAGTTAAGCGTGCTTGGGCGAGAGTAGTACTAAGATGGGTGACCTCTTGGGAAGTCCTCGTGTTGATTGCCTTTTTTGATTTTTTTTGATTTTTTTTGATTTTTTTTGATTTTTTTTGATTTTTTTTTCTTATGATGACCAGTGACTACTTAGGGAAGGTATTAAGTGAGAGCAAATATGATTTTTATGGCGTGATGTGTGGGGGGGCGCATGCCTATGTTTTTGAAAATCTGAACAAAAAGACCATTTAATTGATTATTTTAATGTTTTTTCATTAAAAAACCATTAAAACGGGATTATTTGTTCGAATCAGTTGCACCGAGACAATCTCCTCGTCGTAAGGTTTCCAACGGGCCATCATTTGTCCGGATCGGAATTGGCGCGAAGATGTGATATGCCGTTAAGTTGATCGAGTCATTGCATTGGAGACATGTTAAGTAGTAAAACTTGTGAAATAGTTTCAGAGAATCGATCATACCAAGACTAATGCACCCAGAACCCATCGAACTCTGCAGATTAAGCGTGCTTGGGCGAGAGTAGTACTAAGATGGGTGACCTCTTGGGAAGTCCTCGTGTTGATTGCCTTTTTGATTTTTTTTTTTTTTTTTTTCGTATTTTTTTTTTTAGCGTTTTTTCTTATGATGACCAGTGACTACTTAGGGAAGGTATTAAGTGAGAGCAAATATGATTTTTATGGCGTGATGTGTGGGGGGGGCGCATGCCCTATGTTTTTGAAAATCTGAACAAAAAGACCATTTAATTGATTATTTTAATGTTTTTCATTAAAAAACCATTAAAACGGGATTATTTGTTCGAATCAGTTGCACCGAGACAATCTCCTCGTCGTAAGGTTTCCAACGGGCCATCATTTGTCCGGATCGGAATTGGCGCGAAGATGTGATATGCCGTTAAGTTGATCGAGTCATTGCATTGGAGACATGTTAAGTAGTAAAACTTGTGAAATAGTTTCGAAGAATCGATCATACCAGCACTAATGCACCAGAACCCATCAAAACTCTGCAGTTAAGCGTGCTTGGGCGAGAGTAGTACTAAGATGGGTGACCTCTTGGGAAGTCCTCGTGTTGATTGCCTTTTTTGATTTTTTTTGATTTTTTTTTTTTAGCGTTTTTTCTTATGATGACCAGTGACTACTTAGGGAAGGTATTAAGTGAGAGCAAATATGATTTTTATGGCGTGATGTGTGGGGGGCGCATGCCCTATGTTTTTGAAAATCTGAACAAAAAGACCATTTAATTGATTATTTTAATGTTTTTTTCATTAAAAAACCATTAAAACGGGATTATTTGTTCGAATTAGTTGCACCGAGACAATCTCCTCGTCGTAAGGTTTCCAACGGGCCATCATTTGTCCGGATCGGAATTGGCGCGAAGATGTGATATGCCGTTAAGTTGATCGAGTCATTGCATTGGAGACATGTTAAGTAGTAAAACTTGTGAAATAGTTTCAGCAATCGATCATACCAGCACTAATGCACCAGAACCCATCAGAACTCTGCAGTTAAGCGTGCTTGGGCGTGAGTAGTACTAAGATGGGTGACCTCTTGGGAAGTCCTCGTGTTGATTGCCTTTTTTTATTTTTTTTTTTTTTTTTTTTTTAGCGTTTTTTCTTACGATAACCAGGGACTACTTAGGGAAGGTATTAAGTGAGAGAAAATATGATTTTATGGCGTGATGTGTGGGGGCGCATGCCTATGTTTTTGAAAATCGAACAAAAAGACCATTTAATTGATTATTTTAATGTTTTTCATTAAAAAACCATTAAAACGGGATTATTTGTTCGAATCAGTTGCACCGAGACAATCTCCTCGTCGTAAGGTTTCCAACGGGCCATCATTTGTCCGGATCGGAATTGGCGCGAAGATGTGATATGCCGTTAAGTTGATCGAGTCATTGCATTGGAGACATGTTAAGTAGTAAAACTTGTGAAATAGTTTCAAAGAATCGATCATACCAAAGACTAATGCACGAACCCATCAGAACTCTGCAGTTAAGCGTGCTTGGGCGAGAGTAGTACTAAGATGGGTGACCTCTTGGGAAGTCCTCGTGTTGATTGCCTTTTTGATTTTTTTTCGATTTTTTTTTTTTTTTTTTTAGCGTTTTTCTTATGATGACCGGTGACTACTTAGGGAAGGTATTAAGTGAGAGCAAATATGATTTTTATGGCGTGATGTGTGGGGGCGCATGCCTATGTTTTTGAAAATCTGAACAAAAAGACCATTTAATTGATTATTTTAATGTTTTTTCATTAAAAAACCATTAAAACGGGATTATTTGTTCGAATCAGTTGCACCGAGACAATCTCCTCGTCGTAAGGTTTCCAACGGGCCATCATTTGTCCGGATCGGAATTGGCGCGAAGATGTGATATGCCGTTAAGTTGATCGAGTCATTGCATTGGAGACATGTTAAGTAGTAAAACTTGTGAAATAGTTTCAGCAATCGATCATACCAGCACTAATGCACCAGAACCCATCAGAACTCTGCAGTTAAGCGTGCTTGGGCGAGAGTAGTACTAAGATGGGTGACCTCTTGGGAAGTCCTCGTGTTGATTGCCTTTTTTGATTTTTTTTGATTTTTTTTTTTTAGCGTTTTTTCTTATGATGACCAGGACTACTTAGGGAAGGTATTAAGTGAGAGCAAATATGATTTTTATGGCGTGATGTGTGGGGGGGGCGCATGCCCTATGTTTTTGAAAATCTGAACAAAAAGACCATTTAATTGATTATTTTAATGTTTTTTCATTAAAAAACCATTAAAACGGGATTATTTGTTCGAATCAGTTGCTGCACCGAGACAATCTCCTCGTCGTAAGGTTTCCAACGGGCCATCATTTGTCCGGATCGGAATTGGCGCGAAGATGTGATATGCTTAGTTAAGTTGATCGAGTCATTGCATTGGAGACATGTTAAGTAGTAAAACTTGTGAAATAGTTTCAAAGAATCGATCATACCAAAGCACTAATGCACGAAACCCATCGAACTCTGCGATTAAAGCGTGCTTGGGCGAGAGTAGTACTAAGATGGGTGACCTCTTGGGAAGTCCTCGTGTTGATTGCCTTTTTGATTTTTTTTCGAATTTTTTTTTTTTTTTTTTTTTTTCTTATGATGACCGGTGACTACTTAGGGAAGGTATTAAGTGAGAGCAAATATGATTTTTATGGCGTGATGTGTGGGGGCGCATGCCTATGTTTTTGAAAATCTGAACAAAAAGACCATTTAATTGATTATTTTAATGTTTTTTCATTAAAAAACCATTAAAACGGGATTATTTGTTCGAATCAGTTGCACCGAGACAATCTCCTCGTCGTAAGGTTTCCAACGGGCCATCATTTGTCCGGATCGGAATTGGCGCGAAGATGTGATATGCCGTTAAGTTGATCGAGTCATTGCATTGGAGACATGTTAAGTAGTAAAACTTGTGAAATAGTTTCAAAGAATCGATCATACCAAAGCACTAATGCACCCGAACCCATCGAACTCTGCGGTTAAGCGTGCTTGGGCGAGAGTAGTACTAAGATGGGTGACCTCTTGGGAAGTCCTCGTGTTGATTGCCTTTTTGATTTTTTTTTTTTTTTTTTTAGCGTTTTTCTTATGATGACCGGTGACTACTTAGGGAAGGTATTAAGTGAGAGCAAATATGATTTTTATGGCGTGATGTGTGGGGCGCATGCCCTATGTTTTTGAAAATCGAACAAAAAGACCATTTAATTGATTATTTTAATGTTTTTTCATTAAAAAACCATTAAAACGGGATTATTTGTTCGAATCAGTTGCACCGAGACAATCTCCTCGTCGTAAGGTTTCCAACGGGCCATCATTTGTCCGGATCGGAATTGGCGCGAAGATGTGATATGCCGTTAAGTTGATCGAGTCATTGCATTGGAGACATGTTAAGTAGTAAAACTTGTGAAATAGTTTCGATCATACCGGAAATCGATCATACCGGCACTAATGCACAGAACCCATCGAACTCTGCGATTAAGCGTGCTTGGGCGAGAGTAGTACTAAGATGGGTGACCTCTTGGGAAGTCCTCGTGTTGATTGCCTTTTTGATTTTTTTAATGATTTTTTTCGAATTTTTTTTTTTTTAGCGTTTTTTCTTATGATGACCAGTGACTACTTAGGGAAGGTATTAAGTGAGAGCAAATATGATTTTTATGGCGTGATGTGTGGGGGGGGCGCATGCCCTATGTTTTTTTTGATTTTTTTTGAAAATCGAACAAAAAGACCATTTAATTGATTATTTTAATGTTTTTTCATTAAAAAACTATTAAAACGGGATTATTTGTTCAAAATAATTGCACCAAAACAATCTCCTCGTCGTAGGGTTTCTAACGAGTCATCATTTGTCCGGATCGGAATTGGCGCGAAGATGTGATATGCCGTTAAGTTGATCGAGTCATTGCATTGGAGACATGTTAAGTAGTAAAACTTGTGAAATAGTTTCAACAATCGATCATACCAGCACTAATGCACCAGAACCCATCCTCTTGAACTCTGCGATTAAGCGTGCTTGGCGAGAGTAGTACTAAGATGGGTGACCTCTTGGGAAGTCCTCGTGTTGATTGCCTTTTTGATTTTTTTTTTTTTTTTTTTTTTAGCGTTTTTCTTATGATGACCGGTGACTACTTAGGGAAGGTATTAAGTGAGAGCAAATATGATTTTTATGGCGTGATGTGTGGGGGCGCATGCCCTATGTTTTTAAAATCGAACAAAAAGACCATTTAATTGATTATTTTAATGTTTTTTCATTAAAAAACCATTAAAACGGGATTATTTGTTCGAATCAGTTGCACCGAGACAATCTCCTCGTCGTAAGGTTTCCAACGGGCCATCATTTGTCCGGATCGGAATTGGCGCGAAGATGTGATATGCCGTTAAGTTGATCGAGTCATTGCATTGGAGACATGTTAAGTAGTAAAACTTGTGAAATAGTTTCAGCAATCGATCATACCAGCACTAATGCACCAGAACCCATCAGAACTCTGCTGATTAAAGCGTGCTTGGCGAGTAGTACTAAGATGGGTGACCTCTTAGGAAGTCCTCGTGTTGATTGCCTTTTTGATTTTTTTTTTTTATTTTTTTTTTTAGCGTTTTTTCTTATGATGACCAGTGACTACTTAGGGAAGGTATTAAGTGAGAGCAAATATGATTTTTATGGCGTGATGTGTGGGGGGGCGCATGCCCTATGTTTTTGAAAATCTGAACAAAAAGACCATTTAATTGATTATTTTAATGTTTTTTCATTAAAAAACCATTAAAACGGGATTATTTGTTCGAATCAGTTGCACCGAGACAATCTCCTCGTCGTAAGGTTTCCAACGGGCCATCATTTGTCAGGATCGGAATTGGCGCGAAGATGTGATATGCCGTTAAGTTGATCGAGTCATTGCATTGGAGACATGTTAAGTAGTAAAACTTGTGAAATAGTTTTGACAATCGATCATACCAAAGACTAATGCACGAGAACCCATCGGAACTCTGCAGATTAAGCGTGCTTGGGCGAGAGTAGTACTAAGATGGGTGACCTCTTGGGAAGTCCTCGTGTTGATTGCCTTTTTGATTTTTTGAAATTTTTTTTTTTTTTTTTTTGAGCGTTTTTCTTATGATGACCGGTGACTACTTAGGGAAGGTATTAAGTGAGAGCAAATATGATTTTTATGGCGTGATGTGTGGGGGCGCATGCCTATGTTTTTGAAAATCTGAACAAAAAGACCATTTAATTGATTATTTTAATGTTTTTTCATTAAAAAACCATTAAAACAGGATTATTTGTTCGAATCAGTTGCACCGAGACAATCTCCTCGTCGTAAGGTTTCCAACGGGCCATCATTTGTCCGGATCGGAATTGGCGCGAAGATGTAATATGCTTTTTATGTTAAGTTGATCGAGTCATTGCATTGGAGACATGTTAAGTAGTAAAACTTGTGAAATAGTTTCAGCAATCGATCATACCAGCACTAATGCACCAGAACCCATCAGAACTCTGCAGTTAAGCGTGCTTGGGCGAGAGTAGTACTAAGATGGGTGACCTCTTGGGAAGTCCTCGTGTTGATTGCCTTTTTTGATTTTTTTGGAATTTTTTTTTTTTAGCGTTTTTTCTTATGATGACCAGTGACTACTTAGGGAAGGTATTAAGTGAGAGCAAATATGATTTTTATGGCGTGATGTGTGGGGGGGTGCATGCCCTATGTTTTTGAAAATCTGAACAAAAAGACCATTTAATTGATTATTTTAATGTTTTTTCATTAAAAAACCATTAAAACGGGATTATTTGTTCGAATCAGTTGCACCGAGACAATCTCCTCGTCGTAAGGTTTCCAACGGGCCATCATTTGTCCGGATCGGAATTGGCGCGAAGATGTGATATCCGTTAAGTTGATCGAGTCATTGCATTGGAGACATGTTAAGTAGTAAAACTTGTGAAATAGTTTCAGCAATCGATCATACCAGCACTAATGCACCAGAACCCATCAGAACTCTGCAGTTAAGCGTGCTTGGGCGAGAGTAGTACTAAGATGGGTGACCTCTTGGGAAGTCCTCGTGTTGATTGCCTTTTTTGATTTTTTTTTCGAATTTTTTTTTTTTTTAGCGTTTTTTTCTTATGATGACCAGTGACTACTTAGGGAAGGTATTAAGTGAGAGCAAATATGATTTTTATGGCGTGATGTGTGGGGGCGCATGCCCTATGTTTTTAAAATCGAACAAAAAGACCATTTAATTGATTATTTTAATGTTTTTCATTAAAAACCATTAAAACAGGATTATTTGTTCGAATCAGTTGCACCGAGACAATCTCCTCGTCGTAAGGTTTCCAACGGGCCATCATTTGTCCGGATCGGAATTGGCGCGAAGATGTGATATGCCGTTAAGTTGATCGAGTCATTGCATTGGAGACATGTTAAGTAGTAAAACTTGTGAAATAGTTTCAGCAATCGATCATACCAGCACTAATGCACCAGAACCCATCAGAACTCTGCAGTTAAGCGTGCTTGGCGAGAGTAGTACTAAGATGGGTGACCTCTTGGGAAGTCCTCGTGTTGATTGCCTTTTTTGATTTTTTTCGAATTTTTTTTTTTAGCGTTTTTTCTTATGATGACCAGTGACTACTTAGGGAAGGTATTAAGTGAGAGCAAATATGATTTTTATGGCGTGATGTGTGGGGGGGCGCATGCCCTATGTTTTTGAAAATCGAACAAAAAGACCATTTAATTGATTATTTTAATGTTTTTCATTAAAAAACCATTAAAACAGGATTATTTGTTCGAATCGGTTGCTGCCGAGACAATCTCCTCGTCGTAAGGTTTCCAACGGGCCATCATTTGTCCTGGATCGGAATTGGCGCGAAGATGTGATATCTTAGTTAAGTTGATCGAGTCATTGCATTGGAGACATGTTAAGTAGTAAAACTTGTGAAATAGTTTCAACAATCGATCATACCGGCACTAATGCACCGAACCCATCGAACTTCTGCGATTAAGCGTGCTTGGGCGAGTAGTACTAAGATGGGTGACCTCTTGGGAAGTCCTCGTGTTGATTGCCTTTTTGATTTTTTTTTTTTTTTTTTTTTTTTTTAGCGTTTTTTCTTATGATGACCAGTGACTACTTAGGGAAGGTATTAAGTGAGAGCAAATATGATTTTTATGGCGTGATGTGGGGGGGGCGCATGCCCTATGTTTTTGAAAATCTGAACAAAAAGACCATTTAATTGATTATTTTAATGTTTTTCATTAAAAAACCATTAAAACGGGATTATTTGTTCGAATCAGTTGCACCGAGACAATCTCCTCGTCGTAAGGTTTCCAACGGGCCATCATTTGTCCGGATCGGAATTGGCGCGAAGATGTGATATGCCTTTAAGTTGATCGAGTCATTGCATTGGAGACATGTTAAGTAGTAAAACTTGTGAAATAGTTTCGGCAATCGATCATACCGGCACTAATGCACGAACCCATCGAACTCTGCGATTAAGCGTGCTTGGGCGAGAGTAGTACTAAGATGGGTGACCTCTTGGGAAGTCCTCGTGTTGATTGCCTTTTTGATTTTTTTTTTTTTTTTTTTTAGCGTTTTTCTTATGATGACCGGTGACTACTTAGGGAAGGTATTAAGTGAGAGCAAATATGATTTTTATGCGTGATGTGTGGGGGCGCATGCCTATGTTTTTGAAAATCGAACAAAAAGCCTATTAAATTGATTATTTTAATGTTTTTCATTAAAAAACTAATAAAACGGGATTATTTGTTCGAATTAATTGCACCGAGACAATCTCCTCGTCGTAAGGTTTCCAAAGAGCTATCATTTGCCCGGATCGGAATTGCCGCGAAGATCTAATATGTCGTTAAGTTGATCGAGTCATTGCATTGGAGCCATGTTAAGTAGTAAAACTTGTGAAATACTTTCAGCAATCGATCATACCATCACTAATGCACGAACCCATCAAACTCTGCGATTAAGCGTGCTTGGGCGAGAGTAGTACTAAGATGGGTGACCTCTTGGGAAGTCCTCGTGTTGATTGCCTTTTTGATTTTTTTCGAATTTTTTTTTTTAGCGTTTTTTCTTATGATGACCAGTGACTACTTAGGGAAGGTATTAAGTGAGAGCAAATATGATTTTTATGGCGTGATGTGTGGGGGGCGCATGCCCTGTGTTTTTGAAAATCTGAACAAAAAGACCATTTAATTGATTATTTTAATGTTTTTCATTAAAAAACCATTAAAACGGGATTATTTGTTCGAATCAGTTGCACCGAGACAATCTCCTCGTCGTAAGGTTTCCAACGGGCCATCATTTGTCCGGATCGGAATTGGCGCGAAGATGTGATATCCGTTAAGTTGATCGAGTCATTGCATTGGAGACATGTTAAGTAGTAAAACTTGTGAAATAGTTTTGACAATCGATCATACCGGCACTAATGCACGAGAACCCATCGAACTCTGCGATTAAGCGTGCTTGGCGAGTAGTACTAAGATGGGTGACCTCTTGGGAAGTCCTCGTGTTGATTGCCTTTTTGATTTTTTTTTTTTTTTTTTTTTTTTTTTCTTATGATGACCGGTGACTACTTAGGGAAGGTATTAAGTGAGAGCAAATATGATTTTTATGGCGTGATGTGTGGGGGCGCATGCCTATGTTTTTAAAATCTGAACAAAAAGACCATTTAATTGATTATTTTAATGTTTTTCATTAAAAAACCATTAAAACGGGATTATTTGTTCGAATCGGTTGCCTTTGAGACAATCTCCTCGTCGTAAGGTTTCCAACGGGCCATCATTTGTCCGGATCGGAATTGGCGCGAAGATGTGATATCTTAGTTAAGTTGATCGAGTCATTGCATTGGAGACATGTTAAGTAGTAAAACTTGTGAAATAGTTTGACAATCGATCATACCGCACTAATGCACCGAACCCATCAGAACTCTGCGATTAAGCGTGCTTGGCGAGAGTAGTACTAAGATGGGTGACCTCTTGAAAGTCCTCGTGTTGATTGCCTTTTTGATTTTTTTTTTTTTTTTTTAAGATTTTTTTTTTTTAGCGTTTTTCTTATGATGACCGGTGACTACTTAGGAAGGTATTAAGTGAGAACAAATATGATTTTTATGGCGTGATGTGTGGGGGCGCATGCCTATGTTTTGAAAATCGAACAAAAAGACCATTTAATTGATTATTTTAATGTTTTTTCATTAAAAAACCATTAAAAACAGGATTATTTGTTCGAATCGGTTGCTGCAGACAATCTCCTCGTCGTAAGGTTTCCAACGGGCCATCATTTGTCCGGATCGGAATTGGCGCGAAGATGTGATATCTTAGTTAAGTTGATCGAGTCATTGCATTGGAGACATGTTAAGTAGTAAAACTTGTGAAATAGTTTCAGCAATCGATCATACCAGCACTAATGCACGAACCCATCGAACTCTGCCGATTAAGCGTGCTTGGGCGAGAGTAGTACTAAGATGGGTGACCTCTTGGGAAGTCCTCGTGTTGATTGCCTTTTTTATTTTTTTTTTTTTTTTTTTTTTTTTTTTTTTTAGCGTTTTTTCTTATGATGACCGGTGACTACTTAGGGAAGGTATTAAGTGAGAGCAAATATGATTTTTATGGCGTGATGTGTGGGGGCGCATGCCTATGTTTTTAAATCTGAACAAAAAGACCATTTAATTGATTATTTTAATGTTTTTCATTAAAAAACCATTAAAACAGGATTATTTGTTCGAATCGGTTGCACCAGACAATCTCCTCGTCGTAAGGTTTCCAACGGGCCATCATTTGTCCGGATCGGAATTGGCGCGAAGATGTGATATCTTAGTTAAGTTGATCGAGTCATTGCATTGGAGACATGTTAAGTAGTAAAACTTGTGAAATAGTTTGACAATCGATCATACCGGCACTAATGCACGAGAACCCATCGAACTTCTGCGATTAAGCGTGCTTGGGCGAGAGTAGTACTAAGATGGGTGACCTCTTGGGAAGTCCTCGTGTTGATTGCCTTTTTGATTTTTTTTTTTTTTTTTTTTTTTTTTAGCGTTTTTTCTTATGATGACCAGTGACTACTTAGGAAGGAATTAAGTGAGAGAAAATATGATTTTATGGCGTGAAAATAGGGGGGGGCGCATGCCCTGTGTTTTTGAAAAATCTGAACAAAAAGCCTATTAAATTGATTATTTTAATGTTTTTCATTAAAAAACTAATAAAACGGGATTATTTGTTCGAATTAATTGCACCGAGACAATCTCCTCGTCGTAAGGTTTCCAAAGAGCTATCATTTGCCCGGATCGGAATTGGCGCGAAGATGTGATATCTTGAAGTTAAGTTGATCGAGTCATTGCATTGGAGACATGTTAAGTAGTAAAACTTGTGAAATAGTTTGACAATCGATCATACAGCACTACTAATGCACGAGAACCCATCGAACTCTGCGATTAAGCGTGCTTGGCGAGAGTAGTACTAAGATGGGTGACCTCTTGGGAAGTCCTCGTGTTGATTGCCTTTTTGATTTTTTTTTTTTTTTTTTTTTTTTTTTTAGCGTTTTTCTTATGATGACCAGTGACTACTTAGGGAAGGTATTAAGTGAGAGCAAATATGATTTTTATGGCGTGATGTGTGGGGGGGGCGCATGCCCTATGTTTTTTGAAAATCTGAACAAAAAGACCATTTAATTGATTATTTTAATGTTTTTTCATTAAAAAACCATTAAAACAGGATTATTTGTTCGAATCAGTTGCACCGAGACAATCTACTCGTCGTAAGGTTTCCAACAGGCCATCATTTGTCCGGATCGGAATTGGCGCGAAGATGTGATATCTTGATTAAGTTGATCGAGTCATTGCATTGGAGACATGTTAAGTAGTAAAACTTGTGAAATAGTTTGACAATCGATCATACCGGCACTAATGCACGAACCCATCGAACTGCTGGTTAAAGCGTGCTTGGCGAGTAGTACTAAGATGGGTGACCTCTTGGGAAGTCCTCGTGTTGATTGCCTTTTTGATTTTTTTTTTTTTTTTTTTTTTTTTTTAGCGTTTTTCTTATGATGACCGGTGACTACTTAGGGAAGGTATTAAGTGAGAGCAAATATGATTTTTATGGCGTGATGTGTGGGGCGCATGCCTATGTTTTTAAAATCGAACAAAAAGACCATTTAATTGATTATTTTAATGTTTTTCATTAAAAAACCATTAAAACGCAGGATTATTTGTTCGAATCGGTTGCACCGAGACAATCTCCTCGTCGTAAGGTTTCCAACGGGCCATCATTTGCCCGGATCGGAATTGCCGCGAAGATCTAATATGTTGTTAAGTTGATCGAGTCATTGCATTGGAGCCATGTTAAGTAGTAAAACTTGTGAAATACTTTTAGCAATCGATCATACCAGCACTAATGCACCAGAACCCATCGAACTCTGCGATTAAGCGTGCTTGGGCGAGAGTAGTACTAAGATGGGTGACCTCTTGGGAAGTCCTCGTGTTGATTGCCTTTTTGATTTTTTGAATTTTTTTTTTTTAGCGTTTTTTCTTATGATGACCAGTGACTACTTAGGAAGGTATTAAGTGAGAACAAATATGATTTTTATGGCGTGATGTGTGGGGCGCATGCCTATGTTTTTAAAATCTGAACAAAAAGACCATTTAATTGATTATTTTAATGTTTTTCATTAAAAAACCATTAAAAGCGGGATTATTTGTTCGAATCAGTTGCACCGAGACAATCTCCTCGTCGTAAGGTTTCCAACGGGCCATCATTTGTCGGATCGGAATTGGCGCGAAGATGTGATATGCCGTTAAGTTGATCGAGTCATTGCATTGGAGACATGTTAAGTAGTAAAACTTGTGAAATAGTTTCAGACAATCGATCATACCGGCACTAATGCACCCGAGAACCCATCGAGAACTCTGCGATTAAGCGTGCTTGGGCGAGAGTAGTACTAAGATGGGTGACCTCTTGGGAAGTCCTCGTGTTGATTGCCTTTTTGATTTTTTTTTAATTTTTTTTTTTTTTTTTTTTTAGCGTTTTTTCTTATGATGACCGGTGACTACTTAGGAAGGTATTAAGTGAGAGCAAATATGATTTTTATGGCGTGATGTGTGGGGCGCATGCCTATGTTTTTAATCTCGAACAAAAAGACCATTTAATTGATTATTTTAATGTTTTTCATTAAAAAACCATTAAAAAAGCAGGATTATTTGTTCGAATCGGTTGCAAGAGACAATCTCCTCGTCGTAAGGTTTCCAACGGGCCATCATTTGTCCGGATCGGAATTGGCGCGAAGATGTGATATGCTTAGTTAAGTTGATCGAGTCATTGCATTGGAGACATGTTAAGTAGTAAAACTTGTGAAATAGTTTGACAATCGATCATACCGGCACTAATGCACGAGAACCCATCGAACTCTGCGATTAAGCGTGCTTGGGCGAGTAGTACTAAGATGGGTGACCTCTTGGGAAGTCCTCGTGTTGATTGCCTTTTTGATTTTTTTTTTTTTTTTTTTAGCGTTTTTTTATGATGACCGGTGACTACTTAGGGAAGGTATTAAGTGAGAGCAAATATGATTTTTATGGCGTGATGTGTGGGGGCGCATGCCTATGTTTTTTGAAAATCGAACAAAAAGACCATTTAATTGATTATTTTAATGTTTTTCATTAAAAAACCATTAAAACAGGATTATTTGTTCGAATCGGTTGCAGAGACAATCTCCTCGTCGTAAGGTTTCCAACGGGCCATCATTTGTCCGGATCGGAATTGGCGCGAAGATGTGATATCTTAGTTAAGTTGATCGAGTCATTGCATTGGAGACATGTTAAGTAGTAAAACTTGTGAAATAGTTTGACAATCGATCATACCGGCACTAATGCACCGAGAACCCATCGAACTCTGCGATTAAGCGTGCTTGGGCGAGAGTAGTACTAAGATGGGTGACCTCTTGGGAAGTCCTCGTGTTGATTGCCTTTTTGATTTTTTTGAATTTTTTTTTTTTTTAGCGTTTTTTCTTATGATGACCGGTGACTACTTAGGGAAGGTATTAAGTGAGAGCAAATATGATTTTTATGGCGTGATGTGTGGGGGCGCATGCCTATGTTTTTTGAAAATCTGAACAAAAAGACCATTTAATTGATTATTTTAATGTTTTTCATTAAAAAACCATTAAAAGCAGGATTATTTGTTCGAATCGGTTGCAAGAGACAATCTCCTCGTCGTAAGGTTTCCAACGGGCCATCATTTGTCCGGATCGGAATTGTGCGCGAAGATGTGATATCTTGTTAAGTTGATCGAGTCATTGCATTGGAGACATGTTAAGTAGTAAAACTTGTGAAATAGTTTCGACAATCGATCATACCGGCACTAATGCACGAACCCATCGAACTTCTGCGATTAAGCGTGCTTGGGCGAAGTAGTACTAAGATGGGTGACCTCTTGGGAAGTCCTCGTGTTGATTGCCTTTTTGATTTTTTTGAATTTTTTTTTTTTTTTTTAGCGTTTTTTCTTATGATGACCAGTGACTACTTAGGGAAGGTATTAAGTGAGAGCAAATATGATTTTTATGGCGTGATGTGTGGGGGCGCATGCCTATGTTTTTGAAAATCGAACAAAAAGACCATTTAATTGATTATTTTAATGTTTTTCATTAAAAAACCATTAAAACGGGATTATTTGTTCGAATCAGTTGCAGAGACAATCTCCTCGTCGTAAGGTTTCCAACGGGCCATCATTTGTCCGGATCGGAATTGGCGCGAAGATGTGATATGTCGTTAAGTTGATCGAGTCATTGCATTGGAGACATGTTAAGTAGTAAAACTTGTGAAATAGTTTCAGCAATCGATCATACCAGCACTAATGCACCAGAACCCATCAGAACTCTGCAGTTAAGCGTGCTTGGGCGAGAGTAGTACTAAGATGGGTGACCTCTTGGGAAGTCCTCGTGTTGATTGCCTTTTTTGATTTTTTTCGAATTTTTTTTTTTTTTTTTTTTTTTGCGAATTTTTTTTAACGATTTATCTTATGATGACCGGTGACTACTTGAGGGATGTATTAAGTGAGAGCAAATATGATTTTTATGGCGTGATGTGTGGGGGCGCATGCCTATGTTTTTAAAAACGAACAAAAGACCATTTAATTGATTATTTTAATGTTTTTCATTAAAAAACCATTAAAACAGGATTATTTGTTCGAATCGGTTGCACCGAGACAATCTCCTCGTCGTAAGGTTTCCAACGGGCCATCATTTGTCCGGATCGGAATTGGCGCGAAGATGTGATATCTTATTAAGTTGATCGAGTCATTGCATTGGAGACATGTTAAGTAGTAAAACTTGTGAAATAGTTTTGACAATCGATCATACCAAAGCACTAATGCACGAAACCCATCGAACTCTGCGATTAAGCGTGCTTGGCGAGTAGTACTAAGATGGGTGACCTCTTGGGAAGTCCTCGTGTTGATTGCCTTTTTTGATTTTTTTTTGAATTTTTTTTTTTTTTTAGCGTTTTTTCTTACGATAACCAGGGACTACTTAGGGAAGGTATTAAGTGAGAGCAAATATGATTTTTATGGCGTGATGTGTGGGGCGCATGCCTATGTTTTTGAAAATCGAACAAAAAGACCATTTAATTGATTATTTTAATGTTTTTCATTAAAAAACCATTAAAACGGGATTGTTTGTTCGAATCAGTTGCACCGAGACAATCTCCTCGTCGTAAGGTTTCCAACGGGCCATCATTTGTCCGGATCGGAATTGGCGCGAAGATGTGATATGCCGTTAAGTTGATCGAGTCATTGCATTGGAGACATGTTAAGTAGTAAAACTTGTGAAATAGTTTGACAATCGATCATACCAAACTAATGCACCGAAACCCCATCGAACTCTGCGATTAAGCGTGCTTGGGCGAGAGTAGTACTAAGATGGGTGACCTCTTGGGAAGTCCTCGTGTTGATTGCCTTTTTGATTTTTTTCATTTTTTTTTTTTTTTTTTTTCGTTTTTCTTATGATGACCAGTGACTACTTAGGGAAGGTATTAAGTGAGAACAAATATGATTTTTATGGCGTGATGTGTGGGGGGGCGCATGCATTATGTTTTTGAAAATCTGAACAAAAAGACCATTTAATTGATTATTTTAATGTTTTTCATTAAAAAACCATTAAAACGGGATTATTTGTTCGAATCAGTTGCAACGAGACAATCTCCTCGTCGTAAGGTTTCCAACGGGCCATCATTTGTCCGGATCGGAATTGGCGCGAAGATGTGATATGCTTAGTTAAGTTGATCGAGTCATTGCATTGGAGACATGTTAAGTAGTAAAACTTGTGAAATAGTTTCAAATTTAATCGATCATACCATTAAAAGACTAATGCACGAGAACCCATCGAACTCTGCGATTAAGCGTGCTTGGGCGAGTAGTACTAAGATGGGTGACCTCTTGGGAAGTCCTCGTGTTGATTGCCTTTTTGATTTTTTTGAATTTTTTTTTTTTTTTAGCGTTTTTTCTTATGATGACCGGTGACTACTTAGGGAAGGTATTAAGTGAGAGCAAATATGATTTTTATGGCGTGATGTGTGGGGGCGCATGCCTATGTTTTTAAAATCGAACAAAAAGACCATTTAATTGATTATTTTAATGTTTTTTCATTAAAAAACCATTAAAACGGGATTATTTGTTCGAATCAGTTGCACAGAGACAATCTCCTCGTCGTAAGGTTTCCAACGGGCCATCATTTGTCCGGATCGGAATTGGCGCGAAGATGTGATATGCCGTTAAGTTGATCGAGTCATTGCATTGGAGACATGTTAAGTAGTAAAACTTGTGAAATAGTTTCAGCAATCGATCATACCAGCATTAATGCACGAACCCATCGTAACTGCGATTAAGCGTGCTTGGGCGAGAGTAGTACTAAGATGGGTGACCTCTTGGGAAGTCCTCGTGTTGATTGCCTTTTTGATTTTTTTTTGATTTTTTTTGATTTTTTTTTTTTTAGCGTTTTTTCTTATGATGACCAGTGACTACTTAGGGAAGGTATTAAGTGAGAGCAAATATGATTTTTATGGCGTGATGTGTGGGGGCGCGCATGCCCTATGTTTTTGAAAATCTGAACAAAAAGACCATTTAATTGATTATTTTAATGTTTTTTCATTAAAATACCATTAAAACGGATTATTTGTTCGAATCGGTTGCCAGAGACAATCTCCTCGTCGTAAGGTTTCCAACGGGCCATCATTTGTCCAGGATCGGAATTGGCGCGAAGATGTGATATGCCGTTAAGTTGATCGAGTCATTGCATTGGAGACATGTTAAGTAGTAAAACTTGTGAAATAGTTTCAGCAATCGATCATACCAGCACTAATGCACCAGAACCCATCGAAACTCTGCAGATTAAGCGTGCTTGGGCGAGAGTAGTACTAAGATGGGTGACCTCTTGGGAAGTCCTCGTGTTGATTGCCTTTTTGATTTTTTTTTTTTTTTTTTTTTTTAGCGTTTTTTCTTATGATGACCAGTGACTACTTAGGGAAGGTATTAAGTGAGAGCAAATATGATTTTTATGGCGTGATGTGTGGGGGGGGCGCATGCCCTATGTTTTTGAAAATCTGAACAAAAAGACCATTTAATTGATTATTTTAATGTTTTTCATTAAAAAACCATTAAAACGGGATTATTTGTTCGAATCAGTTGCACCGAGACAATCTCCTCGTCGTAAGGTTTCCAACGGGCCATCATTTGTCCATGATCGGAATTGGCGCGAAGATGTGATATGCTTGTTAAGTTGATCGAGTCATTGCATTGGAGACATGTTAAGTAGTAAAACTTGTGAAATAGTTTGAAGAATCGATCATACCAAAGCACTAATGCACGAACCCATCGAACTCTGCGATTAAGCGTGCTTGGGCGAGTAGTACTAAGATGGGTGACCTCTTGGGAAGTCCTCGTGTTGATTGCCTTTTTGATTTTTTTTTTTTTTTTTTTTAGCGTTTTTCTTATGATGACCAGGTGACTACTTAGGGAAGGTATTAAGTGAGAGCAAATATGATTTTTATGGCGTGATGTGTGGGGCGCATGCCTATGTTTTGAAAATCTGAACAAAAAGACCATTTAATTGATTATTTTAATGTTTTTCATTAAAAAACCATTAAAACGGGATTATTTGTTCGAATCGGTTGCAGAGACAATCTCCTCGTCGTAAGGTTTCCAACGGGCCATCATTTGTCCGGATCGGAATTGGCGCGCGAAGATGTGATATCTTAGTTAAGTTGATCGAGTCATTGCATTGGAGACATGTTAAGTAGTAAAACTTGTGAAATAGTTTCGACAATCGATCATACCGGCACTAATGCACGAACCCATCGAACTCTGCGATTAAGCGTGCTTGGGCGAGTAGTACTAAGATGGGTGACCTCTTGGGAAGTCCTCGTGTTGATTGCCTTTTTTGATTTTTTTTGATTTTTTTTTTTTAGCGTTTTTTCTTATGATGACCAGTGACTACTTAGGGAAGGTATTAAGTGAGAGCAAATATGATTTTTATGGCGTGATGTGTGGGGGGGCGCATGCCCTATGTTTTTGAAAATCTGAACAAAAAGACCATTTAATTGATTATTTTAATGTTTTTCATTAAAAAACCATTAAAACGGGATTATTTGTTCGAATCAGTTGCACCGAGACAATCTCCTCGTCGTAAGGTTTCCAACGGGCCATCATTTGTCCGGATCGGAATTGGCGCGAAGATGTGATATGCCGTTAAGTTGATCGAGTCATTGCATTGGAGACATGTTAAGTAGTAAAACTTGTGAAATAGTTTCAGCAATCGATCATACCAGCACTAATGCACCAGAACCCATCGAACTTCTGCGATTAAGCGTGCTTGGCGCGAGAGTAGTACTAAGATGGGTGACCTCTTGGGAAGTCCTCGTGTTGATTGCCTTTTTGATTTTTTTTCGAATTTTTTTTTTTTTCTTTTTTTCTTATGATGACCAGTGACTACTTAGGGAAGGTATTAAGTGAGAGCAAATATGATTTTTATGGCGTGATGTGTGGGGGCGCATGCCTATGTTTTTGAAAATCGAACAAAAAGACCATTTAATTGATTATTTTAATGTTTTTCATTAAAAAACCATTAAAACGGGATTATTTGTTCGAATCGGTTGCACCGAGACAATCTCCTCGTCGTAAAGGTTTCCAACGGGCCATCATTTGTCCGGATCGGAATTGGCGCGAAGATGTGATATCTTAGTTAAGTTGATCGAGTCATTGCATTGGAGCCATGTTAAGTAGTAAAACTTGTGAAATACTTTCAGCAATCGATCATACCAGCACTAATGCACCAGAACCCATCAGAACTCTGCAGTTAAGCGTGCTTGGGCGAGAGTAGTACTAAGATGGGTGACCTCTTGGGAAGTCCTCGTGTTGATTGCCTTTTTGATTTTTTTTGCCATTTTTTTAAGCTTTTTTTTCTTATGATAACCAGGGACTACTTAGGGGAGGCATTAAGTGAGAGAAAATATGATTTTATGGCGTGAAAATAGGGGGGGCGCATGCCCTGTGTTTTTGAAAAATCTGAACAAAAAGCCTATTAAATTGATTATTTTAATGTTTTTCATTAAAAAACTAATAAAACGGGATTATTTGTTCGAATTAATTGCACCGAGACAATCTCCTCGTCGTAAGGTTTCCAAAGAGCTATCATTTGCCCGGATCGGAATTGCCGCGAAGATCTAATATGTCGTTAAGTTGATCGAGTCATTGCATTGGAGCCATGTTAAGTAGTAAAACTTGTGAAATAGTTTGAAAGAAATCGATCATACCAAAGACTAATGCACAGAACCCATCGAACTCTGCGATTAAGCGTGCTTGGCGAGAGTAGTACTAAGATGGGTGACCTCTTGGGAAGTCCTCGTGTTGATTGCCTTTTTGATTTTTTTTTTTTTTTTTTTTAGCGTTTTTTCTTATGATGACCCTCGGTGACTACTTAGGGAAGGTATTAAGTGAGAGAAAATATGATTTTATGGCGTGAAAATAGGGGGGGCGCATGCCCTGTGTTTTTGAAAATCGAACAAAAAGACCATTTAATTGATTATTTTAATGTTTTTCATTAAAAACCATTAAAACGGGATTATTTGTTCGAATCAGTTGCACCGAGACAATCTCCTCGTCGTAAGGTTTCCAACGGGCCATCATTTGTCCGGATCGGAATTGGCGCGAAGATGTGATATGCCGTTAAGTTGATCGAGTCATTGCATTGGAGACATGTTAAGTAGTAAAACTTGTGAAATACTTTCAGCAATCGATCATACCAGCACTAATGCACCAGAACCTATCAGAAATCTGCAGTTAAGCGTGCTTGGGCGAGTAGTACTAAGATGGGTGACCTCTTGGGAAGTCCTCGTGTTGATTGCCTTTTTGATTTTTTTGATTTTTTTTTTTTTTTTTAGCGTTTTCTCTTATGATGACCAGTGACTACTTAGGGAAGGTATTAAGTGAGAGCAAATATGATTTTTATGGCGTGATGTGTGGGGGCATGCCTATGTTTTTTGAAAATCGAACAAAAAGACCATTTAATTGATTATTTTAATGTTTTTCATTAAAAAACCATTAAAACGGGATTATTTGTTCGAATCAGTTGCACCGAGACAATCTCCTCGTCGTAAGGTTTCCAACGGGCCATCATTTGTCCGGATCGGAATTGGCGCGAAGATGTGATATGCCGTTAAGTTGATCGAGTCATTGCATTGGAGACATGTTAAGTAGTAAAACTTGTGAAATAGTTTCAGCAATCGATCATACCAGCACTAATACACGGAACCCATCGAACTCTGCGATTAAGCGTGCTTGGGCGAGAGTAGTACTAAGATGGGTGACCTCTTGGGAAGTCCTCGTGTTGATTGCCTTTTTGATTTTTTTTTTTTTTTTTTTTTTTTTTTAGCGTTTTTTCTTATGATGACCAGTGACTACTTAGGGAAGGTATTAAGTGAGAGCAAATATGATTTTTATGGCGTGATGTGTGTGGGGGCGCATGCCTTATGTTTTTGAAAATCTGAACAAAAAGACCATTTAATTGATTATTTTAATGTTTTTTCATTAAAAAACCATTAAAACGGATTATTTGTTCGAATCGGTTTGCACCGAGACAATCTCCTCGTCGTAAGGTTTCCAACGGGCCATCATTTGTCCGGATCGGAATTGGCGCGAAGATGTGATATGCCGTTAAGTTGATCGAGTCATTGCATTGGAGACATGTTAAGTAGTAAAACTTGTGAAATAGTTTCAGCAATCGATCATACCAGCACTAATGCACCAGAACCCATCAGAACTCTGCGGTTAAGCGTGCTTGGGCGAGAGTAGTACTAAGATGGGTGACCTCTTGGGAAGTCCTCGTGTTGATTGCCTTTTTTTGATTTTTTTTGATTTTTTTTGATTTTTTTTTCTTATGATGACCAGTGACTACTTAGGGAAGGTATTAAGTGAGAACAAATATGATTTTTATGGCGTGATGTGTGGGGGGGGGCATGCCCTATGTTTTAAAATCGAACAAAAAGACCATTTAATTGATTATTTTAATGTTTTTCATTAAAAAACCATTAAAACGGATTATTTGTTCGAATCAGTTGCACCGAGACAATCTCCTCGTCGTAAGGTTTCCAACGGGCCATCATTTGTCCGGATCGGAATTGGCGCGAAGATGTGATATGCCGTTAAGTTGATCGAGTCATTGCATTGGAGACATGTTAAGTAGTAAAACTTGTGAAATAGTTTTGACAATCGATCATACCGGCACTAATGCACCGAACCCATCGAACTTCTGCGATTAAGCGTGCTTGGGCGAGTAGTACTAAGATGGGTGACCTCTTGGGAAGTCCTCGTGTTGATTGCCTTTTTGATTTTTTTTTTTTTTTTTTTTTTTAGCGTTTTCTTATGATGACCGGTGACTACTTAGGGAAGGTATTAAGTGAGAGCAAATATGATTTTTATGGCGTGATGTGTGGGGGCGCATGCCTATGTTTTTGAAAATCTGAACAAAAAGCCTATTAAATTGATTATTTTAATGTTTTTCATTAAAAAACTAATAAAACGGGATTATTTGTTCGAATTAATTGCACCGAGACAATCTCCTCGTCGTAAGGTTTCCAAAGAGCTATCATTTGCCCGGATCGGAATTGCCGCGAAGATGTGATATCCGTTAAGTTGATCGAGTCATTGCATTGGAGACATGTTAAGTAGTAAAACTTGTGAAATAGTTTCAGCAATCGATCATACCAGCACTAATGCACCAGAACCCATCAGAACTCTGCAGTTAAGCGTGCTTGGGCGAGAGTAGTACTAAGATGGGTGACCTCTTGGGAAGTCCTCGTGTTGATTGCCTTTTTTGATTTTTTTTGATTTTTTTTGATTTTTAGCGTTTTTTCTTATGATGACCAGTGACTACTTAGGGAAGGTATTAAGTGAGAGCAAATATGATTTTTATGGCGTGATGTGTGGGGGGGCGCATGCCCTATGTTTTTGAAAATCTGAACAAAAAGACCATTTAATTGATTATTTTAATGTTTTTTCATTAAAAAACCATTAAAACGGGATTATTTGTTCGAATCAGTTGCACCGAGACAATCTCCTCGTCGTAAGGTTTCCAACGGGCCATCATTTGTCCGGATCGGAATTGGCGCGAAGATGTGATATGCCGTTAAGTTGATCGAGTCATTGCATTGGAGACATGTTAAGTAGTAAAACTTGTGAAATAGTTTCAGCAATCGATCATACCAGCACTAATGCACCAGAACCCATCGAACTCTGCGATTAAGCGTGCTTGGGCGAGTAGTACTAAGATGGGTGACCTCTTGGGAAGTCCTCGTGTTGATTGCCTTTTTGATTTTTTTGATTTTTTTTTTTTTTTTTAGCGTTTTTCTTATGATGACCAGTGACTACTTAGGGAAGGTATTAAGTGAGAGCAAATATGATTTTTATGGCGTGATGTGTGGGGGCGCATGCCTATGTTTTTGAAAATCGAACAAAAAGACCATTTAATTGATTATTTTAATGTTTTTCATTAAAAAACCATTAAAACGGATTATTTGTTCGAATCGGTTTGCTGCGAGACAATCTCCTCGTCGTAAGGTTTCCAACGGGCCATCATTTGTCCGGATCGGAATTGGCGCGAAGATGTGATATGCCGTTAAGTTGATCGAGTCATTGCATTGGAGACATGTTAAGTAGTAAAACTTGTGAAATAGTTTTGACAATCGATCATACCGGCACTAATGCAGAGAACCCATCGAACTCTGCGATTAAGCGTGCTTGGGCGAGAGTAGTACTAAGATGGGTGACCTCTTGGGAAGTCCTCGTGTTGATTGCCTTTTTGATTTTTTTTTTTTTTTTTTTTTTTTAGCGTTTTTCTTATGATGACCGGTGACTACTTAGGGAAGGTATTAAGTGAGAGCAAATATGATTTTTATGGCGTGATGTGTGGGGCGCATGCCTATGTTTTTGAAAATCGAACAAAAAGACCATTTAATTGATTATTTTAATGTTTTTCATTAAAAAACCATTAAAACGGGATTATTTGTTCGAATCGGTTGCACCGACAATCTCCTCGTCGTAAGGTTTCCAACGGGCCATCATTTGTCCGGATCGGAATTGGCGCGAAGATGTGATATGCCGTTAAGTTGATCGAGTCATTGCATTGGAGACATGTTAAGTAGTAAAACTTGTGAAATAGTTTCAACAATCGATCATACAAAAGACACTAATGCACCTTGAACCCATCGAACTCTGCGATTAAGCGTGCTTGGGCGAGAGTAGTACTAAGATGGGTGACCTCTTGGGAAGTCCTCGTGTTGATTGCCTTTTTGATTTTTTTCGAATTTTTTTTTTAGCGTTTTTTCTTATGATGACCAGTG
This sequence comes from Papaver armeniacum, assembly GCA_023531295.1. Taxonomy (NCBI): domain Eukaryota; kingdom Viridiplantae; phylum Streptophyta; class Magnoliopsida; order Ranunculales; family Papaveraceae; genus Papaver; species Papaver armeniacum. Next base: position 85,875 of record JAJJWW010000346.1, on the reverse strand, counting down.
ACTACTTAGGGAAGGTATTAAGTGAGAGAAAATATGATTTTTATGGCGTGATGTGTGGGGGCGCATGCCCTATGTTTTTTTTAATCGAACAAAAAGACCATTTAATTGATTATTTTAATGTTTTTTCATTAAAAAACCATTAAAACGGGATTATTTGTTCGAATCGGTTGCACAAGAGACAATCTCCTCGTCGTAAGGTTTCCAACGGGCCATCATTTGTCGGATCGGAATTGGCGCGAAGATGTGATATGCCGTTAAGTTGATCGAGTCATTGCATTGGAGACATGTTAAGTAGTAAAACTTGTGAAATAGTTTCGACAATCGATCATACCGGCACTAATGCACCGAGAACCCATCGAACTCTGCGATTAAGCGTGCTTGGGCGAGAGTAGTACTAAGATGGGTGACCTCTTGGGAAGTCCTCGTGTTGATTGCCTTTTTGATTTTTTTTTCGATTTTTTTTTTTTTTTTTTAGCGTTTTTTCTTATGATGACCGGTGACTACTTAGGAAGGTATTAAGTGAGAGCAAATATGATTTTTATGGCGTGATGTGTGGGGCGCATGCCTATGTTTTTGAAAAATCTGAACAAAAAGACCATTTAATTGATTATTTTAATGTTTTTCATTAAAAAACTAATAAAACGGGATTATTTGTTCGAATCGGTTGCACAGAGACAATCTCCTCGTCGTAAGGTTTCCAACGGGCCATCATTTGTCCTGGGATCGGAATTGGCGCGAAGATGTGATATGCCGTTAAGTTGATCGAGTCATTGCATTGGAGACATGTTAAGTAGTAAAACTTGTGAAATAGTTTGAAGTGTCGATCATACCGGCACTAATGCACGAGAACCCATCGAACTCTGCGATTAAGCGTGCTTGGGCGAGTAGTACTAAGATGGGTGACCTCTTGGGAAGTCCTCGTGTTGATTGCCTTTTTGATTTTTTTTTTTTTTTTTTTTAGCGTTTTTCTTATGATGACCGGTGACTACTTAGGGAAGGTATTAAGTGAGAGCAAATATGATTTTTATGGCGTGATGTGTGGGGGCGCATGCCTATGTTTTTGAAAATCTGAACAAAAAGACCATTTAATTGATTATTTTAATGTTTTTCATTAAAAAACCATTAAAACAGGATTATTTGTTCGAATCGGTTGCACCGAGACAATCTCCTCGTCGTAAGGTTTCCAACGGGCCATCATTTGTCCGGATCGGAATTGGCGCGAAGATGTGATATCTTTGAATTAAGTTGATCGAGTCATTGCATTGGAGACATGTTAAGTAGTAAAACTTGTGAAATAGTTTGACAATCGATCATACCGACACTAATGCACCGAACCCATCGAACTCTGCGATTAAGCGTGCTTGGGCGAGAGTAGTACTAAGATGGGTGACCTCTTGGGAAGTCCTCGTGTTGATTGCCTTTTTGATTTTTTTCGAATTTTTTTTTAGCGTTTTTTCTTATGATGACCAGTGACTACTTAGGGAAGGTATTAAGTGAGAGCAAATATGATTTTTATGGCGTGATGTGTGGGGGGGGTGCATGCCCTATGTTTTTTAAAATCTGAACAAAAAGACCATTTAATTGATTATTTTAATGTTTTTTCATTAAAAAACCATTAAAACGGGATTATTTGTTCGAATCAGTTGCACCGAGACAATCTCCTCGTCGTAAGGTTTCCAACGGGCCATCATTTGTCCGGATCGGAATTGGCGCGAAGATGTGATATCTTAGTTAAGTTGATCGAGTCATTGCATTGGAGACATGTTAAGTAGTAAAACTTGTGAAATAGTTTCAGCAATCGATCATACCAGCACTAATGCACCAGAACCCATCAGAACTCTGCAGTTAAGCGTGCTTGGGCGAGAGTAGTACTAAGATGGGTGACCTCTTGGGAAGTCCTCGTGTTGATTGCCTTTTTGATTTTTTTCGAATTTTTTTTTTTTTTTTTTAGTTTTTTCTTATGATGACCAGTGACTAATTAGGGAAGGTATTAAGTGAGAGCAAATATGATTTTTAAGGCGTGATGTGTGGGGGCGCATGCCTATGTTTTTGAAAATCTGAACAAAAAGACCATTTAATTGATTATTTTAATGTTTTTTCATTAAAAAACCATTAAAACGGGATTATTTGTTCGAATCGGTTGCAGAGACAATCTCCTCGTCGTAAGGTTTCCAACGGGCCATCATTTGTCCCAGGATCGGAATTGGCGCGAAGATGTGATATCTTAGTTAAGTTGATCGAGTCATTGCATTGGAGACATGTTAAGTAGTAAAACTTGTGAAATAGTTTTGACAATCGATCATACCAGCACTAATGCACAGAACCCATCATGAACTCTGCGATTAAGCGTGCTTGGGCGAGAGTAGTACTAAGATGGGTGACCTCTTGGGAAGTCCTCGTGTTGATTGCCTTTTTGATTTTTTTTTTTTTTTTTTTTAGCGTTTTTCTTATGATGACCGGTGACTACTTAGGGAAGGTATTAAGTGAGAGCAAATATGATTTTTATGGCGTGATGTGTGGGGGCGCATGCCTATGTTTTTGAAAATCTGAACAAAAAGACCATTTAATTGATTATTTTAATGTTTTTCATTAAAAAACCATTAAAACGGATTATTTGTTCGAATCGGTTGCACCAGACAATCTCCTCGTCGTAAGGTTTCCAACGGGCCATCATTTGTCCGGATCGGAATTGGCGCGAAGATGTGATATGCCGTTAAGTTGATCGAGTCATTGCATTGGAGACATGTTAAGTAGTAAAACTTGTGAAATAGTTTTAGCAATCGATCATACCAGCACTAATGCACCAGAACCCATCAAACTCTGCGATTAAGCGTGCTTGGGCGAGAGTAGTACTAAGATGGGTGACCTCTTGGGAAGTCCTCGTGTTGATTGCCTTTTTGATTTTTTTTTTTTTTTTTTTTTTTTTTTTTTAGCGTTTTTCTTATGATGACCGGTGACTACTTAGGGAAGGTATTAAGTGAGAGCAAATATGATTTTTATGGCGTGATGTGTGGGGCGCATGCCTATGTTTTTGAAAATCGAACAAAAAGACCATTTAATTGATTATTTTAATGTTTTTCATTAAAAAACCATTAAAACGGGATTATTTGTTCGAATCGGTTGCACCGAGACAATCTCCTCGTCGTAAGGTTTCCAACGGGCCATCATTTGTCCGGATCGGAATTGGCGCGAAGATGTGATATGCTTGTTAAGTTGATCGAGTCATTGCATTGGAGACATGTTAAGTAGTAAAACTTGTGAAATAGTTTCAGCAATCGATCATACCAGCACTAATGCACCGGAACCCATCAGAACTCTGCAGTTAAGCGTGCTTGGGCGAGAGTAGTACTAAGATGGGTGACCTCTTAGGAAGTCCTCGTGTTGATTGCCTTTTTGATTTTTTTTTTGAATTTTTTTTTTTTTTTTTAGCGTTTTTTCTTATGATGACCGGTGACTACTTAGGGAAGGTATTAAGTGAGAGCTAATATGATTTTTATGGCGTGATGTGTGGGGGGGGCGCATGCCCTATGTTTTTGAAAATCAAACAAAAAGACCATTTAATTGATTATTTTAATGTTTTTCATTAAAAAACCATTAAAACGGGATTATTTGTTCGAATCGGTTGCAGAGACAATCTCCTCGTCGTAAGGTTTCCAACGGGCCATCATTTGTCCGGATCGGAATTGGCGCGAAGATGTGATATCTTAGCCGTTAAGTTGATCGAGTCATTGCATTGGAGACATGTTAAGTAGTAAAACTTGTGAAATAGTTTCGAGCAATCGATCATACCAAAGACTAATGCACCGGAACCCATCGAACTCTGCGATTAAGCGTGCTTGGGCGAGTAGTACTAAGATGGGTGACCTCTTGGGAAGTCCTCGTGTTGATTGCCTTTTTGATTTTTTTGAATTTTTTTTTTTTTTAGCGTTTTTCTTATGATGACCGGTGACTACTTAGGGAAGGTATTAAGTGAGAGCAAATATGATTTTTATGGCGTGATGTGTGGGGGCGCATGCCTATGTTTTTAAAATCGAACAAAAAGACCATTTAATTGATTATTTTAATGTTTTTCATTAAAAAACCATTAAAACGGGATTATTTGTTCGAATCGGTTGCAGAGACAATCTCCTCGTCGTAAGGTTTCCAACGGGCCATCATTTGTCCGGATCGGAATTGGCGCGAAGATGTGATATCTTGTTAAGTTGATCGAGTCATTGCATTGGAGACATGTTAAGTAGTAAAACTTGTGAAATAGTTTCAACAATCGATCATACCAAACTAATGCACGAACCCATCGAACTCTGCGATTAAGCGTGCTTGGGCGAGAGTAGTACTAAGATGGGTGACCTCTTGGGAAGTCCTCGTGTTGATTGCCTTTTTGATTTTTTTTTTTTTTTTTTTTTTAGCGTTTTTCTTATGATGACCGGTGACTACTTAGGGAAGGTATTAAGTGAGAGCAAATATGATTTTTATGGCGTGATGTGTGGGGGGCGCATGCCTATGTTTTTAAAATCGAACAAAAAGACCATTTAATTGATTATTTTAATGTTTTTTCATTAAAAAACCATTAAAACGGGATTATTTGTTCGAATCAGTTGCACCGAGACAATCTCCTCGTCGTAAGGTTTCCAACGGGCCATCATTTGTCCGGATCGGAATTGGCGCGAAGATGTGATATGCCGTTAAGTTGATCGAGTCATTGCATTGGAGACATGTTAAGTAGTAAAACTTGTGAAATAGTTTTAGCAATCGATCATACCAGCACTAATGCACCATAACCCATCAAAACTCTGCAGTTAAGCGTGCTTGGGCGAGAGTAGTACTAAGATGGGTGACCTCTTGGGAAGTCCTCGTGTTGATTGTCTTTTTTTGATTTTTTTGAATTTTTTTTTTTTTTTTTTTTAGAATTTTTTTTTTTTAGCTTATGATGACCGGTGACTACTTAGGGAAGGTATTAAGTGAGAGAAAATATGATTTTATGGCGTGATGTGTGGGGCGCATGCCTATGTTTTTTGAAAATCTGAACAAAAAGACCATTAAATTGATTATTTTAATGTTTTTCATTAAAAAACCATTAAAACGGGATTATTTGTTCGAATCGGTTGCACCGAGACAATCTCCTCGTCGTAAGGTTTCCAACGGGCCATCATTTGTCCTGGATCGGAATTGGCGCGAAGATGTGATATGCTTGTTAAGTTGATCGAGTCATTGCATTGGAGACATGTTAAGTAGTAAAACTTGTGAAATAGTTTCAAAGAATCGATCATACCAAAGCACTAATGCACCGAGAACCCATCAAAACTCTGCGATTAAGCGTGCTTGGGCGAGTAGTACTAAGATGGGTGACCTCTTGGGAAGTCCTCGTGTTGATTGCCTTTTTTGATTTTTTTTGATTTTTTTTTTTAGCGTTTTTTCTTATGATGACCAGTGACTACTTAGGGAAGGTATTAAGTGAGAGCAAATATGATTTTTATGGCGTGATGTGTGGGGGGCGCATGCCCTATGTTTTTGAAAATATGAACAAAAAGACCATTTAATTGATTATTTTAATGTTTTTCATTAAAAAACCATTAAAACGGGATTATTTGTTCGAATCAGTTGCACCGAGACAATCTCCTCGTCGTAAGGTTTCCAACGGGCCATCATTTGTCCGGATCGGAATTGGCGCGAAGATGTGATATGCCGTTAAGTTGATCGAGTCATTGCATTGGAGACATGTTAAGTAGTAAAACTTGTGAAATAGTTTCAGCAATCGATCATACCAGCACTAATGCACCATAACCCATCAGAACTCTGCAGTTAAGCGTGCTTGGGCGAGAGTAGTACTAAGATGGGTGACCTCTTGGGAAGTCCTCGTGTTGATTGCCTTTTTGATTTTTTTCGATTTTTTTTTTTTTTTTTTTTTTTTCTTATGATGACCCGGTGACTACTTAGGGAAGGTATTAAGTGAGAGCAAATATGATTTTTATGGCGTGATGTGTGGGGGCGCATGCCTATGTTTTTGAAAATCGAACAAAAAGACCATTTAATTGATTATTTTAATGTTTTTTCATTAAAAAACCATTAAAACGGGATTATTTGTTCGAATCAGTTGCACCGAGACAATCTCCTCGTCGTAAGGTTTCCAACGGGCCATCATTTGTCCGGATCGGAATTGGCGCGAAGATGTGATATGCCGTTAAGTTGATCGAGTCATTGCATTGGAGACATGTTAAGTAGTAAAACTTGTGAAATAGTTTCAAGAATCGATCATACCAAGCACTAATGCACGAACCCATCAAAACTCTGCAGATTAAGCGTGCTTGGGCGAGAGTAGTACTAAGATGGGTGACCTCTTGGGAAGTCCTCGTGTTGATTGCCTTTTTGATTTTTTTTTCGATTTTTTTTTTTTTTTTAGCGTTTTTTTCTTATGATGACCAGTGACTACTTAGGGAAGGTATTAATTAAGTGAGAGCAAATATGATTTTTATGGCGTGATAATAGGGGGGGCGCATGCCCTGTGTTTTTGAAAAATATGAACAAAAAGACCATTTAATTGATTATTTTAATGTTTTTTCATTAAAAAACCATTAAAACGGATTATTTGTTCGAATTAATTGCACCGAGACAATCTCCTCGTCGTAAGGTTTCCAACGGGCCATCATTTGTCCGGATCGGAATTGGCGCGAAGATGTGATATGCCGTTAAGTTGATCGAGTCATTGCATTGGAGACATGTTAAGTAGTAAAACTTGTGAAATAGTTTCAACAATCGATCATACCAGCACTAATGCACCAGAACCCATCAGAACTCTGCAGTTAAGCGTGCTTGGGCGAGAGTAGTACTAAGATGGGTGACCTCTTGGGAAGTCCTCGTGTTGATTGCCTTTTTGATTTTTTTTTTTTTTTTTTTTTAGCGTTTTTTTCTTATGATGACCATAGTGACTACTTAGGGAAGGTATTAAGTGAGAGCAAATATGATTTTTAAGGCGTGATGTGTGGGGGGGGCGCATGCCCTATGTTTTTGAAAAATCTGAACAAAAAGCCTATTAAATTGATTATTTTAATGTTTTTCATTAAAAAACCATTAAAACGGGATTATTTGTTCGAATCAGTTGCACCGAGACAATCTCCTCGTCGTAAGGTTTCCAACGGGCCATCATTTGTCCGGATCGGAATTGGCGCGAAGATGTGATATGCCGTTAAGTTGATCGAGTCATTGCATTGGAGACATGTTAAGTAGTAAAACTTGTGAAATAGTTTCAAAGAATCGATCATACCAAAGCACTAATGCACCGAACCCCATCGAACTCTGCAGATTAAGCGTGCTTGGGCGAGAGTAGTACTAAGATGGGTGACCTCTTGGGAAGTCCTCGTGTTGATTGCCTTTTTGATTTTTTTGAATTTTTTTTTTTTTTTAGCGTTTTTTCTTATGATGACCAGTGACTACTTAGGGAAGGTATTAAGTGAGAGCAAATATGATTTTTATGGCGTGATGTGTGGGGGCGCATGCCTATGTTTTTGAAAATCGAACAAAAAGACCATTTAATTGATTATTTTAATGTTTTTTCATTAAAAAACCATTAAAACGGATTATTTGTTCGAATCATTTGCACCGAGACAATCTCCTCGTCGTAAGGTTTCCAACGGGCCATCATTTGTCCGGATCGGAATTGGCGCGAAGATGTAATATGCCGTTAAGTTGATCGAGTCATTGCATTGGAGACATGTTAAGTAGTAAAACTTGTGAAATAGTTTCAAAGAATCGATCATACCAAAGCACTAATGCACCGAGAACCCATCGAACTCTGCAGTTAAGCGTGCTTGGGCGAGAGTAGTACTAAGATGGGTGACCTCTTGGGAAGTCCTCGTGTTGATTGCCTTTTTGATTTTTTTTTCGATTTTTTTTTTTTTTTTTTTTTTTTTCTTATGATGACCAGTGACTACTTAGGGAAGGTATTAAGTGAGAGCAAATATGATTTTTATGGCGTGATGTGTGGGGGCGCATGCCTATGTTTTTGAAAATCAACAAAAAGACCATTTAATTGATTATTTTAATTTTTTTTCATTAAAAAACCATTAAAACGGATTATTTGTTCGAATCAGTTGCACCGAGACAATCTCCTCGTCGTAAGGTTTCCAACGGGCCATCATTTGTCCGGATCGGAATTGGCGCGAAGATGTAATATGCCGTTAAGTTGATCGAGTCATTGCATTGGAGACATGTTAAGTAGTAAAACTTGTGAAATAGTTTCAGCAATCGATCATACCAGCACTAATGCACCAGAACCCATCAGAACTCTGCAGTTAAGCGTGCTTGGGCGAGAGTAGTACTAAGATGGGTGACCTCTTGGGAAGTCCTCGTGTTGATTGCCTTTTTGATTTTTTTCGAATTTTTTTTTTAGCGTTTTTTCTTATGATGACCAGTGACTACTTAGGGAAGGTATTAAGTGAGAGCAAATATGATTTTTATGGCGTGAAAATAGGGGGGGCGCATGCCCTGTGTTTTTGAAAAATCTGAACAAAAAGCCTATTAAATTGATTATTTTAATGTTTTTCATTAAAAAACTAATAAAACGGGATTATTTGTTCGAATTAATTGCACCGAGACAATCTCCTCGTCGTAAGGTTTCCAACGGGCCATCATTTGCCCGGATCGGAATTGGCGCGAAGATGTAATATGCCGTTAAGTTGATCGAGTCATTGCATTGGAGACATGTTAAGTAGTAAAACTTGTGAAATAGTTTCAGCAATCGATCATACCAAAGCACTAATGCACCAGAACCCATCAGAACTCTGCAGTTAAGCGTGCTTGGGTGAGAGTAGTACTAAGATGGGTGACCTCTTGGGAAGTCCTCGTGTTGATTGCCTTTTGTGATTTTTTTCGATTTTTTTTTTTAGCGTTTTTTCTTATGATGACCAGTGACTACTTAGCGAAGGTATTAAGTGAGAGAAAATATGATTTTATGGCGTGAAAATAGGGGGGGCGCATGCCCTGTGTTTTTGAAAAATCTGAACAAAAAGACCATTTAATTGATTATTTTAATGTTTTTTCATTAAAAAACCAATAAAACAGGATTATTTGTTCGAATTAATTGCACCGAGACAATCTCCTCGTCGTAAGGTTTCCAAAGAGCTATCATTTGCCCGGATCGGAATTGCCGCGAAGATCTAATATGTCGTTAAGTTGATCGAGTCATTGCATTGGAGCCATGTTAAGTAGTAAAACTTGTGAAATACTTTCAGCAATCGATCATACCAGCACTAATGCACCAGAACCCATCAGAACTCTGCAGTTAAGCGTGCTTGGGCGAGAGTAGTACTAAGATGGGTGACCTCTTGGGAAGTCCTCGTGTTGATTGCCTTTTTTGTTTTTTTTCGAATTTTTTTTTATCGTTTTTTCTTACGATAACCAGGGACTACTTAGGGAAGGTATTAAGTGAGAGCAAATATGATTTTTATGGCGTGATGTGTGGGGGGGCGCATGCCCTATGTTTTTGAAAATATGAACAAAAAGACCATTTAATTGATTATTTTAATGTTTTTTCATTAAAAAACCATTAAAACGGGATTATTTGTTCGAATCAGTTGCACCGAGACAATCTCCTCGTCGTAAGGTTTCCAACGGGCCATCATTTGTCCGGATCGGAATTGGCGCGAAGATGTAATATGCCGTTAAGTTGATCGAGTCATTGCATTGGAGACATGTTAAGTAGTAAAACTTGTGAAATAGTTTCAAAGAATCGATCATACCAAAGACTAATGCACCGAACCCATCAGAACTCTGCAGTTAAGCGTGCTTGGGTGAGATTAGTACTAAGATGGGTGACCTCTTGGGAAGTCCTCGTGTTGATTGCCTTTTTTGTTTTTTTTCGATTTTTTTTTTTAGCGTTTTCTCTTATGATGACCAGTGACTACTTAGGGAAGGTATTAAGTGAGAGAAAATATGATTTTTAAGGCGTGATGTGTGGGGGGGGCGCATGCCCTATGTTTTTGAAAATCTGAACAAAAAAGACCATTTAATTGATTATTTTAATGTTTTTTCATTAAAAAACCAATAAAACAGGATTATTTGTTCGAATCAGTTGCACCGAGACAATCTACTCGTCGTAAGGTTTCCAACGGGCCATCATTTGTCCGGATCGGAATTGGCGCGAAGATATAATATGTCGTTAAGTTGATCGAGTCATTGCATTGGAGACATGTTAAGTAGTAAAACTTGTGAAATAGTTTCAGCAATCGATCATACCAAAGACTAATGCACCGAACCCATCGAACTCTGCAGCTTAAGCGTGCTTGGGCGAGAGTAGTACTAAGATGGGTGACCTCTTGGGAAGTCCTCGTGTTGATTGCCTTTTTGTAATTTTTTTCGATTTTTTTTTTTAGCGTTTTTTTCTTATGATAACCAGGTGACTACTTAGGGAAGGTATTAAGTGAGAGCAAATATGATTTTTATGGCGTGATGTGTGGGGGCGCATGCCCTATGTTTTTGAAAATCAACAAAAAGACCATTTAATTGATTATTTTAATGTTTTTTCATTAAAAAACCATTAAAACGGGATTATTTGTTCGAATCAGTTGCACCGAGACAATCTCCTCGTCGTAAGGTTTCCAACGGGCCATCATTTGTCCGGATCGGAATTGGCGCGAAGATGTAATATGCCGTTAAGTTGATCGAGTCATTGCATTGGAGACATGTTAAGTAGTAAAACTTGTGAAATAGTTTCAGCAATCGATCATACCAGCACTAATGCACCAGAACCCATCAGAACTCTGCAGTTAAGCGTGCTTGGGTGAGATTAGTACTAAGATGGGTGACCTCTTGGGAAGTCCTCGTGTTGATTGCCTTTTGTGATTTTTTTCGATTTTTTTTTTTTAGCGTTTTTTCTTATGATGACCAGTGACTACTTAGGGAAGGTATTAAGTGAGAGAAAATATGATTTTTAAGGCGTGAAAATAGGGGGGGCGCATGCCCTATGTTTTTGAAAATCTGAACAAAAAGCCTATTAAATTGATTATTTTAATGTTTTTCATTAAAAAACTAATAAAACGGGATTATTTGTTCGAATTAATTGCACCGAGACAATCTCCTCGTCGTAAGGTTTCCAAAGAGCTATCATTTGCCCGGATCGGAATTGCCGCGAAGATCTAATATGTCGTTAAGTTGATCGAGTCATTGCATTGGAGCCATGTTAAGTAGTAAAACTTGTGAAATACTTTCAGCAATCGATCATACCAGCACTAATGTACCAGAACCCATCAGAACTCTGCAGTTAAGCGTGCTTGGGCGAGAGTAGTACTAAGATGGGTGACCTCTTGGGAAGTCCTCGTGTTGATTGCCTTTTGTGATTTTTTTCGATTTTTTTTTTTTTAGCGTTTTTTCTTATGATGACCAGTGACTACTTAGGGAAGGTATTAAGTGAGAGCAAATATGATTTTTATGGCGTGATGTGTGGGGGGGGCGCATGCCCTATGTTTTTGAAAATCTGAACAAACCATTTAATTGATTATTTTAATGTTTTTCATTAAAAAACCATTAAAACGGGATTATTTATTCGAATCAGTTGCACCGAGACAATCTCATCGTCGTAAGGTTTCCAACGGGCCATCATTTGTCCGGATCGGAATTGGCGCGAAGATGTAATATGCCGTTAAGTTGATCGAGTCATTGCATTGGAGACATGTTAAGTAGTAAAACTTGTGAAATAGTTTGAAGAATCGATCATACCAAAGACTAATGAACGAGAACCCATCGTAACTCTGCGATTAAGCGTGCTTGGGCGATAGTAGTACTAAGATGGGTGACCTCTTGGGAAGTCCTTGTGTTGATTGCCTTTTTTTTTGATTTTTTTTTTTTTTTTTTAGCGTTTTTTTCTTATGATGACCAAAGGACTACTTAGGGAAGGTATTAAGTGAGAGCAAATATGATTTTTATGGCGTGATGTGTGTGTGTGTGTGTGGGGGGGGGGCCCTATGTTTTTTTTGAAAATCGAACAAAAAGACCATTTAATTGATTATTTTAATGTTTTTACATTAAAAAACCATTAAAACGGGATTATTTGTTCGAATCAGTTGCACCGAGACAATCTCCTCGTCGTAAGGTTTCCAACGGGCCATCATTTGTCCGGATCGGAATTGGCGCGAAGATGTAATATGCCGTTAAGTTGATCGAGTCATTGCATTGGAGATATGTTAAGTATTAAAACTTGTGAAATAGTTTCAGCAATCGATCATACCAGCACTAATGCACCAGAATCCATCAGAACTCTGCAGTTAAGCGTGCAGTTAATCCAAAACTAGCAAACATGACAAAAAAAGGCAAAATATGACCAAAAATACCACCCATATTCCCAAAATATGATCAATGCAAATTTTTTTTTTGAAGTGCACTAATAGTGCGTTCGAAATATTGTCCAGTCAACTGGACTCAAGTTCACTAGTCAACAGTACTCAAGTTTCGTACACCTGAGAGTACGGTTGAGTCCAGTTGGAGTGCATCCGCGCGTGTACTTGGGACAACTGGGCTCAAGTTTCATACACCCCTGGTCAATGTTACGATGGAGTCCTCGTTTGATAAACCGTTGCGAAAAGTCTACCGTGGAGGGGTAAAAAAAGGTATAATACCATTGCCAAAAATCTAAATTATTGTTTTAGGAGTTTTCGAAGCCGGAACAATAAATGTCCGGAATATCACTATTTTTTTTAAGTCCTGTTCCGGCAAACAGCTCCCTCAATCCTACGTGCCAAATGTACCACCATTGGGAACTTTAATAATTGCATGGTCAGACAGTTCCTTCCCGTATTTGACGATAAATTCTTTTGGAAGTTCCTGTCAATTGTCATGCATTTGATTAACCTGGCTTGATTGGGGTATACCCAAACTAATTGGGGTATACCCAATTTTAAGTGGACATGTGACCTTACTAGGGGGAGGTCAAATTTGGTTGAAGTTACAATACTACCCTTGACCTTTATAATTCTATTACCATAATCAGTTTTTTTTTTTATTTTCATCTTCCTTCTTCTCTTCTTCTCTTCCATAACCACACCGGCTCCTCCCCCACCACCACCACCAAAACTCGTCGATTAATTCGTTAACATCGTCGATTCGAAAACTCCGAGTAATCTTCATCAATGGAACCACCACAGCGTAAGGGAACTCGTATGAAAGGCGCCAATCGAAAACCCAATCAATACAACCCTGAAATTGCAAAATTAGTTCAACAAAAAGAGAAGAAAAAAACCGTCGAAGAAGAAGAGATTGAACCCGCTCAAAACGAAGAAATGGTGCGATTAAGGAAGTAAGGGCCTACTTAAACTCACTCTAGTACTTCAATTTCATGTTTGCATGTCAAATTAGGTCAGAAAAATCGATTCTTTGATTTTCAGTTATTTAGCCGCATGTTGTTTGTTTCACGACCTTGCACGGATTTCATAGTTAGGGTTCCGTACGGATTCTCTTTGGTTGAATATCTTCCCGGCGGTTTAGTTTTTGTAACTGCTTTCACAGGGTCGGCAAGTTATTCAACCTATAATCTTGCCGGCGCAAATTTTATTTTTTTTAAGCCGGGTCGGTTATAAACTTTTAACTTGCCGGCGGGATTTCAGTTTTTTAGCGTCTCCTGATGCCTTGAATGATAAAGGTCGGAATGGTATCTAAATAATACCACGCCGCGTTATGTTAGCCTGTTGTTTTTATTATAAAGCCTGCCGACTATTGATGTTGAAAACCCCGTGTTCATAGTTGTTATAAGCCAGCAGTTATTGGAATAAAACCCTGCCGACTATGCTTTAGCCGGCATGTTGTTTAGATATCCACCCTTCCGACCTTGGTCCACCGGATTGGTTGTATATGTCGACCCTGCCGACTTGTAATTTTTTTCTTAATTTTTCTTGTTCAGGTTGCAAAAGGCAAACAAGAAAGCTCTGAAAGCTCTTAGTCCTCCTTCAATACCTCCTCGTGTTGGTGACAAACCCTTGACTTCAAGACATCGAGGGGCATACGTTGTGGCGGGAACGACAAAGATCCGTGTACCGAATGATGATTATCAACCACCATCGGAACCCAGTGATTCAGACGAGACTCCAGATGAAGACCAATCAATTCCATCTGGTAGAAGAGGTGACGATGATGATTGTGATGAAAGAAATCCGGCTGCTGGAGGAGGTAACAATGATGATGATGATGATGGTGATCAAGACATGCCTAATGTTGGAGGAGGTAATGATGATGGTGATGATGATGATGGTAATGGAGATAAAGGTAAGGATATTCAGGATGAAATTGTTGAAGAGGCAGAGGAACAAGAAGAAGAAGAAGAAGTTGGGGAACAAACCCAAGCTGCAAGTACTAGTGCAACCGGGAAGAAGAAAAGGGTTATCACTAAACCAGCTAATTCCCACATGCCTCCCTCTGAATTGAAGGTTAAATTGAAACCAAACGAGCTTCTCTGGGACCCCGAAGATGGTGGACATGTTCTTTTTGGATACAAAGACTCATGGGCATTGAAATCCAAAATACTATCGTAAGTAATCTCAATCCGTCTTTGTTTTTCATTTAAGTGTGTAACTATTTGCGTCAAGTGTTTGTATTTCTTTTCATTTTGTGTTTTTGGTATTTAGGATCACAAGCATGCTATCCGTCTCATGAGGCGCCAAGCTTCATGTTCAGTGACTAAGACTTGGGATCTTGAGGATGAATGTGAGGAGGTGAAAGTGATTGTCAAGAACTCCGGGTTGTTTCTCTGCGTGGAGAGTTCGAATGTTGAGTATGATAGAGTTACCGTATCCGCATTCTCGAGAGAGGTTCTACAGAGAGACCGATACAATGTTATTCCCATTCGGTGAGATGGCGATAACTCCCGATGATGCTCATCAAATTCTAGGCCTCGAGGTTGAGGGAAAAGCAGTCAGTGAGGGCTTCGATAATAACATTTCTTGGGAGGAAATCTTCAAATTGACCAACACTTTGTTCGGTTGGGATCAGATTAAGACGGAGTCTATGCTTGCGATGAAGGATGGTAATCTAAGCAAGAAGTTTAATCTGAAGAAGCTGAGGGATACATTATCTGGGACCAAGAAAATCTTTGATGTGGAAGGAAGGGTGAACCCCGTGCGAATCAATGCTCATCAAGTCAGCTTATTTGCTATACGTCCTGGGCAGATGTATCTTCCCCGATAGTTCCGGAAGCTTGGTCGACGCCAGTTATTTGCAACTACTGGATCCCTTAGATAAGATGCATGAGTATTCTTGGGGTACTGCGGTGGTCGCCTTCTTGAACAATGAGTTGACAAAGGCTTCAAGGGCACTCACTGCACAAGTTAACGGAAACATATGTCTCTTCCAGGTAATTGTATTGTCTAAATCATTTATATTTGCCAAATGCTTGTAATGTTTGATTCTTACTAAACTTTGTGTTTGCATAGGTTTGGATATATGAATATGAGCACTTCCCTACTTTGGTGAAAACCAACTCCCACGTCAAAGTGAATGAAAAGCTTGCGATTGATAAGCCAAGAGCGCAAAGATACAGTTTTAAGGGTGCTCAGGAAAAGGATATGCCGCAGCTGCTTATTAACGTGCGAATCGCCTTGGACAAATTGACTGCGGATGAGGTAATATTTGATCCTTACCGAGATGCTAGAAATCAAGGTTTAATTCAAAGGAGAGATGATGTTGCATTATACTACGGACCCTTGTTGTTCTCCCATGGATTTTCAATGTACGATCCACATCGGGTAATGCGACAATTGGGTTACGTCCAAGAAGAACCCCATTTCGATCTTGAGCCTTTCTTTAAAGTGTTAAGGGAGGACTGCAGCACATCCCAAAAAACTATTATCGTCGCTTACGCTCCACCCCCAACTCTAGGACATTGGAACGGAAGACTTGACCGTAAAGTCGATACGAGTCTTTTGGACGAGGTGACCGAAGGTCATGAAGCTCAGGAGAGATGCATTTCGTGGTACTTAGGTTGGGCTCGTCCCTTTGTGATTAGGGAAATGACTGTGAACAATTGGCTCGTAAGAGGAAGATGGCATCGAATGACTCAAAGAACAATTCCTAACTTCCTTGTAAGTATTTTGGAGTAGCTCTTACTGATTTAAGATTACATTATCGAATAATTCTATTAATTGTTTGTTGTTTAACCGAAAATAGAAGGGGCATTTGAAGACCTTTGTGAAGTTGTTGTGTTGCGCGAGAGAAAGAGGAGAGCCTTTGTCGATTGAAGAGCAAACCAAGCACATTCACTATGCTAGCAATGTTGACAATGAGGATGCCCATGAAATGTTCAAGCAAGCTGATGCTGAATTAAAGAGGGAAGAAAAGGCCAGGAGGGAAGCACAAGCAAAGATGAATGCTGACAAAAAGAGGGCTCGTAGTGGTCGTGGTGGTGAAGGTAGTAGTAGTGCTGGTGTTCCTAAACGGGGCCGATGTCGTGGTCGTGCAGTGCTCGTGGTGAATGAATGCAGTCTCTAGTTTATTTCTTTATGTTGGGTTGGACAAATGTCAAGGTTAATGGTTGGACAAATGGTTTTTTAAGGTTTATGGGACATGTTTTCTTATTTTGGACAACAAGTGTTTGATTTCTAATTGTTGAATGAAAGGTTTGTTTACCTAAGTAAAGTTTCAAGACAAATAGCCGGATGTTTTTTTTAACTCACCATGCCGACCATACCAGGGCCTAGTAAGGTTTTGAAGTGTCACCGCCGCCCACCTGTCAGTGAAAATGCTTGCATACCAGGGTCGGCAAGTGAGTCGATCATTACCAAGCTTCGGCGAAGATACAAATGGCAAATGTATTATGTTTTCGAACACGACGGCGATTTGTTACAGAAAATACCTTCTTCTGATGCCTAAAACCATCATAACGCCGGCATGGTAATAAATTTATACCCTTCCGACCATATCATAGCCGAAGAAAATTTCAAAATATTATGCCTAAGATTGACAAGAAAATGATTTCTATCGATGCCAAAACCATCATAACGCCGGCATAGTTATACACTTATCACCCCGCCGGCCCTAGGTAGTCGGCATACTAAAATCTCACCAAGCAAATTCAAAATTCAAATTTTTGACAAGTACAATTTCATTGATTGACTTGTACTTGGGCACTATAACGGCCAAATTTGGGTACAATCCTATAAATACATTACTTCTCTCTACAAAACAACATACAAATAGTTCCATATACTATCCAAAGCTCATATCATCATACAATCCATCAAACTCACCCAATAGCTAAACAAAAATGGCATCATTTGATTCAAACGAAGATTTGGCAATCACCAAAGCATGG
Organism: Papaver armeniacum; assembly: GCA_023531295.1. Taxonomy (NCBI): domain Eukaryota; kingdom Viridiplantae; phylum Streptophyta; class Magnoliopsida; order Ranunculales; family Papaveraceae; genus Papaver; species Papaver armeniacum. The sequence goes on along the minus strand of JAJJWW010000346.1, from coordinate 68,594 downwards.
TACGCGAAAACTCGACTTAGACGTCAATCCTCCGAAAGGGAGGATTCCACAACCTTTTGGGCTAGGGTACACAACAAATTTAGCGACGAGTTTGGTAATCCTAATGGAAGAAGTATTCAACAAGTCCACGCTAGGCACCTAGTCATCGAAAACGCAATACTTGCTTTTTTGGCTCTCCAACCTCGGATTTTTAACACTCGCCCCTTCACCTTGTCCATTGCAGAATTTGTAAGCAATTTTGGGGTTCTTTTACGCAACCCATGTTGTTTTATCTTCCAATGAAACACCACTAACATATGTAAGTTTTTTTGTGTTTTTGTAGCACGAAGTCGTGAAAGCGCGCTACTTGGAGGAAAAGGGGGAAGCATTCGCTTCGATGCAAGCTATCACTTCTTGGCGTAAAGAATCCCGAAGGATAACCCTAATACTTGGATGCCGATCGTCTTCTGGATGAGGAAGATTGATGGCTTTAGCAGTTTTTGTATAGGTTTTGTGGGTAGACCTCTATGCAAACCCTCCGTTTCAATCAATGTAGTAACAAAAATTGCATGAATAAAGTGAATTAGATCTTCCGATATTCTCGTTTTATGTTTGGTATATGTAAATGCTCAATAGGGTAATAAATCCTTAACATGCCGGCTACACATACGCCGGCGCTCTCATAAATTATATGCACGCCGACTATATCATAGCCGGCGTTATAGAGATATTTACGTGCCGACCGTAAGAAAGCTCGGCATAATCTTCATTCAAAGACCCTTTCGCCACAAAACGGTCTGCGCTTTTATTCATCCAAGGACCATGCCGGCTAAAATTGGTCGGCATGTTATTCAAACAAATACCATGCCTAGCTATATTATAGCCGACCTTTACTCAAACCACGACCTTGCCGGCCTTGTGCATTTTCAAAACCAAATTTTTTGATCGAAATCGAACCCATAAGGAGATAAAAGATTTAATCTACCAATTCATAATTTCAAAATTTTAATCTAAACTCAATTAATTAACCTAATCAATTTTTAGTGTTAATTAAACAAGGGCATTTTAGCCATTTAGAAAAAACAAGGTTAAGGGGTGGCTTGGCTTTACTTCAAAATGACCCTATTTTGTCTCATTGGCTATACCCCAATTAATCTGGGTATACCCCAATCTCGCCAGGTCGATTAAAACAAAACTGAACTTGATGTACACGTAACATTTTCATATCATCATTTCAAATACAGTAAAATTTATTGATGGACTTAATGAACTACTTATTGTTCAGAGATGGATCATACAACCTAAAGAACCCTTACGAGGGCAAGAACCACATATGCTCCTATCACAAAACCCCGTCAAACCACATTTTCTATATAATGCACATTCTTCCACTGTATTTCCAAAGTACTCGTAAGCGACACCCCATGACATGTGATCAGGTTCTGTATTAGCTGTATGAAGTCTCAGGTTTCCATCAAACTCTATCCTAAGAAATGAATGCAAATAATTGTAATTCACTTTCTTGAGTAGAATTCTTTTAGAGGGAGTGTACGGCTTTGCAAAACCAAGGGTTAAGAAATAAGTAGTAGTAAGCTTTTCTTCATGAACCGAATCAAACGTTACACTTGAAAGACCTTTTGCTTCCCAACCTGCATATTGAAGAACATTACCTGAATTGTTCAAGTACATTATCAAACCGTTTTTGTCGACCAGAACACTATGCTGACCCTCTCGGCTATCCGGATATGCTGTGCGACTAACAAGTTTCTCACCGCCTTCGAGCGTAAGTGATTGGCCTGCTAAAAGTGTATCACTTGGATGATGAAAACTCTGCCAAACGGACCTCCCATATTTATCACGAAGTACTAAGTTCCCATTTGGTTGCATGGAAATACCGGTAACCCCTTTGTTCGCTGTGTTAGTTTCCCAAACGATACGACCATCAACATCAGCAAGGACTAAGTTACCATCACCGCCAAAAGTAAGAGTAGAATTTTCACCAACTGGGTCGTTGCGATTAGCATCCCAGACAAAAGGCATCATCCATATTTTGTGTGGAGGACTTGCACCTATGGCGAGAATATATGCATTAGGACTTGAATTGTAGAAATACAGTCCGAACGGGCATGTATAAACTGCTTCTACCGTACGGTAATCTGCCCAATATTCGACGCTTAATCCTCCAAATTCACCCCGGTTTATGAATTGGAAAGTCTCGTTTATAGGAACTCTTGATTGAACTAAGACACTAGAGCAGAAGAGGAGAATGGATAAAAGAAGGAAATGTAGAGCTATTGGAGGAGCCATGATACTTGGATAGGTTCGACAGAGGGTTACTTCTTATAATAGATTCATGGGTGCAGTACTATATTAGGATAAGCTTTGACATTTCAATGGAGAAAATCTTGCCATCCTCAGGTCAATGCAATTCATGTGCAGATCATCGATCCGAACGCAATTCAAATGCATTATTAATCAAGATAAGATTTGACATACCCACCTAACTGGTGCTTTCATATTCATGGCCGTGTTTAATTGACTTTATTTTGTGGTTCATTCTTTTTATATTATGCACATTACGTAACACAATCGCTTAAAAGATTCTTATTGCAATCTCAAGAACCGTTGTTATAATCAAGATTTTGATATTCTGAATTTAGTGATCCAACAGTTGACCCACACATAGCGCCGTTTAGAAACCTCAAGTAATCATCTCTTAACTAAATTTTTATTAAAAGTCAGTAATACTAATGCAAATATTTATTATTACGCTGACACACAGTAGTTGCCACTACCCATACATGCATACATGAGCGATTAGCGGTCTCTACACTGGAGCTACAAATTAATACAGAACAAGGTTCCAAACTCCTATTCTTCACAACAGAAACACAGGCCACTATCTAGCAACTCTTTCTTGGTTGTACTTCATGTTCTGATCGTACAACCTAATGATCGCACTGTTAGGATGGCAACCGCTACATGTAGTTCTATTACATTTTGATGCTAATATGCACACTCTTTCACAGTAGTACTGAAGAACGCTTCTTTAATCCAGTAAAAGTCATTACCAGGATACATATACAAGGTATAGAGTTTTAGATTGCCATCTGATTCTAACCGGATAAATGAGTGCTGAAAGTTGTATGGAATATCTGTACGGACCCAATCTCCAAAATAGACTTTCTTAAGTATAACTCTCCGTTGTAGTGGTAGAACCGGAGGAAGAGGCTCCTCTGGTGCCGGAGCTGGGGCTTGCTCGAGATCAGTCCCCGGTTGTGGGGATGGAGGAACGACACTGGTACAGTTAATGTTTGCTTGTTTTTGGTTTGGGAAGCCAAAAGTTAAAATATAAGTAGCAGCAATGGGATGATCTTGTTGAATTGAATCAAACTTGACACTTAAAGCACCCTTTGCTTCCCAACCTCCATACTGAAGAAATGCGCCTGAACTATTTTTATACATTATGAATCCTTTATTGTTAATCACAATACTGTAAGGACCATCACGAGCATCTCGATTTGATGTACGGCTAACAAGTCTATTAGTTTTACCATTGACCTTAAGTGACTGACTTACTAAGAGGGTATCAGTTGGATAATCGAAACTCTGCCAGATAAATCTCCCATATTTATCATGAAGTACTAAATTCCCATTAGACTTCAAGGATATGCCTGTAACACCTTTGTCAGCAGTGTTAGTTTGCCAAGCTATACGACCATCAACATCTGCCAGAACTAAGTTGCCATTTTCGCCGAATGTGAGTGTAGCATTATCGCCAACAGGGTTGTTTCGGTTAGCATCCCAAACCCAAACCATGATGTCCTGGTCGGAAGTCCAAGCAGAACCCATGGCAAGAATATATGCGTTATCTGTAGTGTTATAGAAATATAAGCCGAACGCCTGTGCTCTTAGTCTACTTTCATATACGTGACGGTAATCCGCCCAATATTCGACAATCAAACCAGAATAATCATCTGGCTGGTTTATGATTTGGAAAGTTTCGTTTGCTGGAACTCTCGACTGAATTTGTACACTAGAACAAAGGAGGATAATGGATAACAGAAGAAAATGGAGAATAACTGGAGGAGCCATGAGAAAGGTTTTATGTGCTGTGTTTGGGCGAGAAATGTTGATCAGAGTGTTTCTATTTATAAATATTTTAGCTGCAACTAGAATGGGATGAGATTCGCATTTCAGTGGAGCTGTTTTCGGGTCAAACAAGAAAGACTAAGAAGCTAACATGTGCAAGTCATATGTCCCAATGCTTAATAACTTAAAAGTGATGCTTCCACATTGATGGACTGATGGCTACATCCGGTAGAAACTCCATTAATTAATACTCCGTTATTTAATAAGCTAAAATTTAACTCTTTAAAAAAAATTAAAAAAATGTCCACGTGGAAAAATGTATTTAATAAAATGACCACGTTTTTTTCATAATTTATTTAATGCCCATGCCGTTACTATTTCCGTACGGACCCACCGTTTCAGTAAATACTCGTTTACTAAGTCAATTTCTCATCAAATGAGATGAGAAAAAGTGGGTGTAATTACTATTTCCGTACGGACCCACCGTTTCAGTAAATACTCGTTTACTAAGTCAATTTCTCATCAAATGAGATGAGAAAAAGTGGGTGTAATTACAAATATACTCATTGGCTCAATAGACGGCTAAAGATTACTCTAAAAATGTTAAAAGATCTTATACCGTCCACGCGCCGAATTAATCGACGGCTGAACCGTGATTTATTTAGCTTCCAAACACGTGTTGATCTTGAACTGTGGATTTAAACACGTGTAATAATCAGGTGCAGTTAGGGTTAGGGTTTTGATTTTTTTTTTCTTTTCTTCCATTCTCTTTTCGTTTTTCTCCGCCTCTCTAACAACTGCTCTGAAGAAACTGGAGACGAAACAACCAGCAGCTGAGAAATCATGGAGAAGAAATTGGGAAGTAATTAAGGGTTAGAAGTTTGGTTTGTGCTGAAATTGAAAACAAATTATGTGAGGGGTTTGATTCTGATTTCAAGATGGAGGAATTGGTGAAGAGATTCAAAGAGATGATGTAGATGAATGATAATGGAAGAAATGGTTTGTTGTCGATGGTACTGGATTTGGTGTCCATGGTTAGTCTTTTTAACTTGACACAATTATCCCTCCTTTTTAGCCCAATTACTATAACTCTATATGTATCCTATTTTTTAGGGGTATAATTAGAAATCAAACTTTAATATAACATATCTAAAAATCTGTGGCTTGAAATTTTACAAATTTTATCTCGTTGGAAAGTTTATAGAAAAAAGCTACGCAATGAGTACAAACAACAATATCAAATTTAGAGTTTTTACGAAAAATTCATAAGTATCTACCATTTTAGACACAATTTTAGAAAATTAAATGTATTCCCATTATGCAATCAAAGATGTTTCGTTTTTCTTCGGTCGGCCATCCCCACCGTGGCAGGGGTGTTCTAGTTAAGCTGACGGACACAAGTAGTTGCCAGTTGCCACTAACAAAAATTGTACATACAGGAGAGATTAGCGATTTCAACCTTCTTTTTGTAATGCAAATCTGAAACCTGGGACGGGCAATTTATTAATCAAACGAGGGGAAAATAAACCTTACCTCCAACAGATAATTAAGAAAGAAAAAAAAGACATCTATTGAAAACAAAAAGTGGGTAAGACATCTTCGTCACTAGCCAACGTACACCATGAATCATACTGGCGGATTTGACTGTAGCTCCCCATTTCACTTGGCTGTACTGCATGTTTTGATCGTACAACCTAATGAACTGCTACTACCTTTGATGCTAATATGCACATTCTTTCACCGTGTCACGGAAGGATGCTTCTTCGACCCAAAAGAACATATTACCAGTATAGAGATACAAGGTGTCAAGTCTTAGAGTTCCATCTGATCCTAACCTGATAAATGAATGCTTGAAATTGTATGCCTGTCCAGGGATTATGGAATCTCCAAAATAAACTTTCTTAAGTATAACTCTGCGCTGTCGTGGTAGAACCGGTGGAAGAGGCTCCTCTGGCGCCGGGGCTGGGGCCGCAGTCCCCGGTTGCGGGGATGGAGCAACATTGCTGCACTTGAGGTTTGCTTGTTTTTGGGTTCGAAAGCCTAGAGTTAAGAAGTAAGTAGCAGCGATGGGATGATTTTGTTGAATTGAATTAAATTTTACACTTAAAGCACCCTTTGCTTCCCAACCTCCATACTGAACAAGTGCACCTGAATTGTTGTGATACATTATGAACCCTCTACGGTTGATGACAATACTGTAAGGACCATCACGAGCATCTCGATCTGATGTACGGCTAACAAGTCTATTAGTTTTACCGTTGACCTTAAGTGAATTACCTACTAAGAGGGTATCGGTTGGATAATCGAAACTCTGCCAGATAAATCTCCCATATTTGTCATGAAGCACTAAATTCCCATTAGATTTCAAGGATATTCCTGTAACACCTTTGTCAGCGGTGTTAGTTTGCCAAGCTATACGACCATCGACATCCGCCAGAACTAAGTTGCCATTTTCGCCGAATGTGAGAGTAGCATTATCTCCGACAGGGTTGTTTCGGTTAGCATCCCAAACCCAGTACATTAGGTCATTGTCGGCAGTCCAAGCAGAACCCATGCCAAGAATAAATGCATTAGGAGTAGTATTATAGAAATATAAGCCGAACGCCTCTGCTCTTAGTCTCCTTTCATATATGTTCCGGTATTCCGCCCAGTATTCGACATTCAAACCAACATATTCATCTGGCTGGTTTATGATTTGGAAAGTCTCGTTTGCTGGAACTCTAGACTGAATTTGGACAGTAGAACAAAGGAGGATAATGAATAATAGAAGAAAATGGAGAAGGATATTGGGAGAAGCCATGAAAAAGGTGTGTGTGAGTGAAATGTTGATCAGCAGAGTGCTTCTATTTATAAATATTTTGGCTTCAATAACAATAAGATGAGATTCGCATTTCAGCGGAGCTGTTTTCGGGTCAAACAAGAAAGCCTTAAGCATGGCCAAGTTTGTGACGTACTAAGCCAACATGTGCAAGTCATCTATCCCAATGCAATTAATATTGCCAAACTTGTAACTTAAATAAAAGTGATGCTTCCACATTAACGTGCACATGTCTTCATACTATGGATTGACTTTCTAAGTTACCCTCCCTTTTTATAACGTCAACTTGGAGATGTAAAATGCAATAAAAAGTTTAGCTGGTGAAAATAAATTGAAAATATGTGGTTGCATGCATGTAATAACAATAACAAGCACTTAATAATGATCTCCAGCAGATAAATAAATATTCTTCATGTCTTGATCATACAACCTGATTGCATAGCAGGAGTCCGGCAACCGCTACAATTCGAGCACCACTGAAGAGATAATGCACTGCATTTTGATGGACCTAATGAGCAACATTTTGATGGGAATAAACACTCTTCCACGGTGTCTAGGAAAAATGCATATGTTTCAGTCCACCACGTAATATTGTTTGGATAGGCGAACAAGGTGTAAATCCTTAGGTTTCCATCCGGATCCAGCCTAAGAAATGAATATTTAAGATCGGCTTTCACTCCCATAAATTTAGTGTCTCCAAAATAAACTCTGGCAAGTATGATTCTTCGCTGCAGTGGTCGTACCGGAGGAAGAGCCACCATGAACTCTGGAGTTGGAATCTCCGGTGCAGGAAGAGGCTCGGGTAACCTTCTTTTATATCTGGTAGCTTGATCCACAACTGGTGGTAGGGAAGGCGTGAACGTAGTGTTTGCAGCTTGTTTTAAGTTCGCGAAACCCAAAGTTATGAAATAAGTAACAATAGCAGGTTCATCTTGTTGAACTGAATCAAATGTTACGCTATGAAGACCGTCAGCTTCCCAACCGGCATACCCGTAAAGAGGATTGCCAGATTTATTAAGATACATTATGAATCCCTTTTTTCCAATCACAATACTCTCCGCCCCGTCCCGACTCTCCCAAAAGAATGCACGGCTAACAAGTTTCTTGGTACGGCTGTGCTTGAGTGATTGACCTGCTAAAATGCCATCACTTGGATAATCGAAACTCTGCCAGACAAATCTCCCCTTCCCATCATGTAGTACTAAATTCCCATTAGGTTGCATGGAAATGCCGGTAACGCCTTTGTCGGCTGTATTAGTCTGCCAAACTATACGACCATCAAAATTAGCGAGGACTAAGTTACCATTACTTCCAAAAGTGAGAGTAGAATTTTCACCAACAGGGTCGTTTCGATTAGCCATCCAAACCCACGCCATAAACTGTCCAGAGGGATCGCCGCCGCTTATGCCAAGAACAAGTTTGTTAGCACGCCGTAAACCAATGGTATAGAAATACAGTCTGAAGGGGTATGAAGATAGGCCTACGTAGCGGTAACCATTTGCATACCAATTATCTTCAGCAGTACCATCATCAAACTTGCCTTGGTTTATGAAATTGAAAGTTTTATCTTTAGGAACAGTAGATTGAACTAGAACAGTACTAGCACAAAGGACAATGAGTATTGAAGAAAAATGCAGAGAAATTGGAAGAGCCATTGGTGCAGTGCATATGAAAGAGTGCATCTAGCTACATATTTATAGATAGAATACCTCTAATTAAGAAGCACTTGTTACGCTTGAAGAAGCACACTTGGCCAACATGTGCAAATCATCGATCCAAGCTAAGAAGCACTTGTTACGGTAATCAAGTTGGACTGTTGGAGGGGTTATTTATTGGCAATTGGCAGATGGAAAAGTAAACTTTAATGATCATCGATAAAATCATTTGAGATGATTTACATTTACATCATTATTCCTATTTATAGGAATGATAGGATAAAACCTAGAAGATAACAAACAAACTATCTTGACTTGGTGAAACTTATCCAAAATAGAATAGAGGGTTTACTTAGCTTGATTGCCGACGACTTATTCTTCTGATATCTTAACGGACCACATCAATCTCATGGATAGGAATATGTCATATATTCCAACACCCCCCCTCAAGTTGGACACGGAAAATCTTTGTAGTGTACAACTTGAATAAACCTTATATTTGGGAAACAGATGCTTCATAACTCTTCAACATCAACTCTACGACTATTGGACGACATCACCAAAAGCAGAATAACAATAGCTGATAAAAGGTCTTCATATACGGTCTTCACTTTTATGATAACCAAATAACTTAATCTTGCAGTAGTTAATTTGAGAAGAAACCGCAACATCACCTTGATGTATAAAACCAAGTCTTCATCGGTGAATCTTCATTATTGCAAAAACTGTGATGGACCGTATGGTATTGTTGAGACAAAATCTTCCCAAAAAATAATACAGATACACCATCGTGATATGAGTCACCATGTGACTCCAAACTGAAAATTACAAATGGTCTTTAAGACCAAAGTATGAAAGAATCAATCTCTTTTATTGATAAGAAAAGAGAAAGCTTAACGAAAATCGATCACCATCAAAGGACGAGTAGACTAGCATATTCAAGTGAAAATCATAACTTGAAGAGAGATATGAATTTGCAAAACCAACCGATAATGGCAACATTCAGGGTGATTAAGTACATAAAATGATCAATTAGAGCTTAAAAAAGCGATTAGATCGTTGGAGCATGAATTATTTGATCTTGAATAAAGATCTTGAACTATCTTCGGTATATAATGGATACCCATAGTCTCAAATCATAAGGAAAACTCATGATACTGAGTGATAAACTCATGATGTTGAGAGAGAAAATTTTGGATTGAATCAAATCTCCCGAGATATGGAAAATATTTTAGAAAATAAATGGCTATTAATGCCAAATTGAGCAAACATCTCGACTTGCCTAACAAGCACCAGAGAAGGGTAAGGCAATTGTAAATGGGTTTGACCGAATAAGTAAACAAAGCCCAAGTTTGTTTTGTTTTCGCCTGAACCTAACATACGTATGAGACCTTAATCCATTTGATTAATATTTGCACTTTGCAGTGATTATAACGATTTTGGAATAAACAAAACTATCCTTCCAAAAGCAGATGATTATGAATAATTGTTGGAATAGAACCAACAGGAACACGAATACCATTTCGTTATGTAACGATAAAAATAAAAAGAAATCTTGGGGATAATGACAAGAAATCTTGATAGATATTTTGTTGAAGTTAAAACTTCATAAACAATGGTGGTAAAAAAACAGGAAACCACCAAGTTGAGATACACAGGACTTGCCTGGAGGCTGGAACTTCACCTCATTTAGAGAAAGTGAAAGTTTCTAAAAGACCAGAGAAAGGGTCTCGATAGTTGAGATAAATCAGAAAAATCATTGATTTCGATCTGGAAATAAAATCAATTGCTGCAAATGCAACTCAATTGATTTTAACTTTGTTCCAAGTGATTTGCACACAGCAGAGTCCGCCATGAGTAAGCAGTATAACTGTGTTGATAAAAAAAAACAAGAAGCGGAAGCAAATTGAGCGGATCTCCCCGCTCTGATACCATATTAAATATGAGTATCGAGGGATCATTGATCAAAGATAGGACAAAACTATGACAAGAGAGATTAACGTGGTTCGGCTCTAATGGCCTACATCCACACAAACCCCTTGGGGTGAAACTACTTTAATGATCATCGGTAAAATACTGAGATGATTTACATTTACATCATTATTCCTATTTATAGGAATGATAGGATAAAACCTAGAAGATAACAAACAAACTATCTTGACTTGGTGAAACTTATCTAGCTAGAATAGAGGGTTTACTTAACTAGATTGCCAATGACTTATTCTTCTGATATCTTAGCTGACCACCTCGATCTCATGGATAGGAATATGTCATATATTCCAACACCTATGTGTCATGGATCACAGCCGTAGATGGGAAATGGTGGGTCTGGAAGAGCTTTCGGGGGACCAATAGGGGGTGGGCACATAGGCGGGGTATGTTTTTGGGGTATAAATCCGGTAGATGGGTAGCATTTTCGTGCGGAAGTGCTACGACTTTAAGAGCAGCTTTAATGAGTTGGGAATTTATAGCTTATGTACCTCGCAATATTTAAAAGTGAAAAGGATCACCTTTTTTTTTAATCGGCAAATTTAATTTATTAAAGAATGAAAAGGCTTACAAAAAGTGAACACAAGTAGTACAAGTACCGACTAAAGAAAAAGGGAAACAACGCCAACAAAAAAAAACACCACTCACTGCGAAGACAAACTTAATACTCCTTGAACAAGCATTCAAGGAGGCTCAAAAACTACGAAATTCCACTTGAGCATGAAGTATCGAAGAGATATTCCTTGGAATTGTGGTTGCTTGTGAAGCCAATACGCGATGTGAATTTAATTTCTTTAATCGGTTTAGACTTTTCAAGAGATTTATTGTCAAGGCTCGGTGATTCCTCTCATTCAAAAATTCCATAAAATGGCTGCAGGGATGGTCTTGATGACAATGGCTTTTCTTGATTTAACTTTAGAATGAGGCCAAGATTGGATGGCAGCATCGACTGAATGTGGAATAGTCCAAATGAGGTTGAATTCCTAGATGAAATAGAGCCAAATGTTGCAAGCATACGAATAATGGAGAAGCAAGTGTGAAGAAGTTTCTGCATCGTTGATACATAAGTAGCAGTGATTGACCCAATCTCTCAATTTTCTCTTGACTAGCTGGTCTTGAGTTAAGATTTTCTTCCTGATTTGGTTTTCTATCACATGTGCAGCTTTCTCTTCCCATACATGTTATTACCTCTCAAAGGTCTTTGCTGGGAAATGGTATTACATGTTACAGGTGGATGCAAGCTTAGTATAGATGGTATGTAACCCTTTTTGGATTTCGTTGGTTTATGTTCTTTTCTAATGAGAGCTTACCTAAACAAGGAAATGGTGTTTCTCATCCCATGAAAGTTCTTTTATGTCTGTACCCGAGAATTCAAGGCTAACCAACGGATTATACCTTGACACTGTTGGGGGAGACTTGCAAAATCCGAGCCGCTATGTGCAATACGAAAACCACACAAGCAATGAAACACAATGCGGAAATAATACAACTATGACGATATAGGAAGCAATCACATAACACCGACAATTACGTGGAAAAACCCCTCCAAAGTGAAGAGTAAAAAACCACGGGCAAATCTTCCACTATAATCAAACAATGGGTTACACACAATTTTCCCAATTTGGGGATACACTCTTCTTCAAGGTGCATATAGTACTTGGATAACAATTTGCCTAAATTACACTCACCCCTAAGGATAGATCAACAATTCACCAATAAGATGAGATTCACTATCAATTTGACAATAGCAAGAGTAAGAGATACGTACTATTAGGATTTGAACAAACTCTATAATTTCCCATTTTTGAAGAGATGTGGAAATTGATCAATAAATCTTCACCACAACAACCAAACGGACCCTTAGATAAGAACCCTTCTTCTTCCTCTTCAAGATCCACTCAAATCATCACCAAAGATCAACTCTAATGGTGGCTACTCACTTTCACTTACTTTCTCTCACTGCCTTCCTTTCTTTCTTCACGATGTAAAGAAGATAACACTTCGTGAGACAAAACATCTCTGATGTTTCACTTGTTATAACCTAACAAGACAAGTGTTAGGCTCATCCCTCAAAACGTTAAGGGGATACCTCATGTTGTTGGGCCATAAGGCAGTGAAACACAACAATCTCCCCCTCATGACTTATGGCGAGGTACCCATCACTACCAAACCTGCCCTGCTGCAGAAATGCACATGCTTATACTTCGGTAGCGACTTTGTCATCATATATGAACCATTTTCAATCTTGATTCTATACACCCACTTGTTCTTCAGAATTTTCTGGTTCTCTGGCTTGTCAACCAACTCAAAAGTGTCGTTCTCATTCAAAGATCTTACCTCTTCTTTCATGGATTTCAACCACTTATGTCTTTCAGGAACACTAAGAGTTTCTTCATAAGACTCTGGTTCACCTGCATCTGTGAGCATCACATACTCATATGGTGTATACTTCGTTGAAGGTAATCTGGTCCCGCTAGATCTTCTCAACTCAGCTTCTGGTTGTTGTTTTTGCACCTCTTGCTCAACATCACCCACTGGAACATCTTCATGAGCTTCATCTACATGATTGTTGATGAGTGCCAAATATTGCATATTTCTACACCTTTTTATTGGCATTCAACTCATCTTTTGTGCTCAGAAATCAGATATTATCCCAAATTCTGTATTTTCTTTGTTTTCAAGAATAAATATTTGTACTAATTAATTTTGTGTTTTTAGGTAGTAAATAAAGCTCGGAGAAATTGAGGAGCCAAAAGAGCAGAAAATTTGAGGCAAGCGTCTATGGAGCGAAAGCCAAAAAGCCGCGCGCACGCATCGGTTACAACCAAACAAGTAGCAACCCATTCACAAGACATGGGCTTGAGCAGTCCAAGACCCGGCCCATCACCCGGATCAAGCCCCGTCCCTCGACCGTGAAGATTTCGCCCGTCTGCATCCAACGGTCGCTGCCTTCCTCACTTCATTTCTCGTTGCTAGCTCAACACCAAAACCGCCTATATCCTGAGCCGTGAGATCTTCCACTACCCTAGATCCTACGATCGCTCCAACCTTCCCATCGATCTTAGTCCCCGCTCCACAGGCGAAATCTCCTATACCTACACCCCATCGACCAAAACCATTTCTCATTTCTTTTCTCTTTCTTCTCCTCACCAGCGAGAGAAAACCTTACCTTCCCCCTTCCCCCTTCCTTCACCCATACCAGTTGCAGAGCCACCACCTCACCACCTCCATCATCTCCTTACCCTGTTACCTGCAGCCACAGCCGCCTGCTCCACCTCTCTAGGTCTAGCTATCTCTTTCTTAGCTTCTCCCATAACCCTAGAAGCTAAATTAGAGATAGTTGGAGCTAGGGTTCTCTCCAACATCACATCAAGGGAGTCAGAGACGAGACAAGGGAGGAAAGAGGTTTGGGTCTTTGATTAGTTGTTAGTTTGAGTGATTTGTGAGGTATAAAATGGTTGTCTTGATGTGAGAGAAGAACATAGTCTGTTTTAGGGTTTTAATTTTGTAATTTAATTTGAATCCTGTTTTATCAATTGCATGATGTTCTAAGTCTTTTAACTAGGGTGTAAATGAAACCCTTTGATTTAATATGAAGCAATTAGATTGTCAACTTGTTCTTAGTATGTGTATTGCTTAGGAAAATAGTTAGCTATTGAACCGGAGTTTGCACGTGATCAATGGTACTGTAAAAAGACCATTGATACTAGGGGTAAGTAAGGAGAATTAGCTCATCAATTATCCATTTAAAGCCTTCAAGGGAAGGCACAAGAACAAAGTGAAAATTTGCATTGCCTTAATATAAGATCAGAGGGTGGATTTAATCACCCTAGTACCACTCAACCACTAGTTTTCAACACCTTTTGCTTATTTGTTACCTTAGAAATAGAGTCACAACTCCAACTCAGTCGTATAGACACCAAAATCAGTTCACCTTTGTGTTACAACTTTGTCACTTGTCAAGAAATCGAGATAGTAAGCCACCGAGATCAACTCCACGGCAACCCATTTCACGAGGATCGACTTGTACTTGCCCTTGCTTCCACAGAGCCTGTGCACTTGCAGTTACACGTGGCGAAAGCACATTCCCAATCCTACCAAGTTTTTAGCGCCGCTGCGGGGGATTGGTAGTGTCTTTGTGTTGCTCACACTCACTTCAGCGATTTTCGATTAACCATATATGTGTAGTTTCTTTCTTGTTTTCCTGTCATTTGCATCTCTGTAACTTAATCTGTTGCTAGTATAACTTAACTTAATTTTTTTTTTTTTTTTTTACATCTTTGCACCTGATTTTGCATCTATTTTTGCATTTGTACATTATCATATCACATTAGCTCTTCTTTTGCCCTTGTTCAACTCATCTGCGACTTGCATCTCATCATTGCATATCACGTAGTACTTCTTACTATTGGCTCAGCTGAAGCTTTGTCACTAGTTTACAAGGAAACCTTGCGGCATACTCGGAATCTGTAGCTTCTCATAAAAAGTGCATCTGTAGTTAAGCACTTGTGGAAAGTGGCATAGTATAGAGTAAGTCATTGCATTTCATCAGCCCAGTACTAGCTGAATGTTGTTAGGAGCACATCTCGATCACCTAGAGAATCATTGTTTACGTGAGCGTAAGTCACTATTCCCATAAGCATTGCCTTAAGGTGTTATCTTGTTGCTTTGCGAATCCTTGTTTTGAAATTCCGGTATTAGTATTTTGATGTACTTGCTTTAACTTTGCAAGTTTGAGAACTGAAACTCTCTCTTGAGTAGCAGGTACTTGTGGTGTGGCGGGAAACTCAAAGGAAATCAAGGGAGCGGCAAAACCAATTGGTGGAATTGCTAAACCCCGGTTGATCTTGAAAGGTATTGTGTCTCAAACCTTTGCTCACATGAATGCATGATAAACCATACACATTTGTGAATGCATGCTCATCTACTATCGCCCCCGTGCTCGGCTCCATTTTCGAGGCGTGAGGATCGAGCCGCAGCTTGATAGCCAAGTTAGCTGCAATCCCAGCAAATCAACCCAGAATGGTTGATATCATCCTGATCGATTGACTGCGTCAACCACCCGATTAGCTGTAAAAACCAAGTGAAGTCAGTTGTGAGTGACTTGATGCCAAAGGTTTTTGTTGAGCCATCTACTCCCCTGTGTGACACGAGCATAGTCTCGTGAAAGGTGGAGTCAACCGAACCGGTTGCATTTTCCCTTTAACTCACAGACTTCAACATACCCTGTACCCAGCCTGGCCCATTGTAGCTTGTAGAGCTTGAGTTTCAATGCCGGCTAAAATCGTTAGGTATGCCTGCACCTTCATGAAAAATTTGCTCATCAACCACATCTGTGAGACCACAGTGACCACTGTCACCCAATGCATGATCTCATGATCTCTGAAAGTTATAACATCAACCAACACGAATGACATTTTGCTTCAAGTCAAGTGCCTGTGATAGTCTTTGACCCATTCATCTCTTTGATTCGCCTCTTGCATCTGTGCATTTACATATCTACATTGTGCTAAACTATTAACTATAAGATGTTGTGAATGATATGCCCCGCTAATTCATGCATACTTGTGAGCTTGATCTACCGAAATTTGAAATCAATCGAATCGGTTGACACTCCATAGCATGTTAAAACTGTTGTAGAGTGATAAATTGCTCATCTGTTATTACATCCACTGCCTATGTATATCTGTAGATCAGTTTCTGCAATTTGTGTGAATTTGATTGAGTTGTGAGTAGCATAGTTTGTATTAGTAACTAGCTTGGTTTTCAAACACACAACCCAGCACATGCTTCACCATTGAGTGAGCACAACCCTTTTCCCTGTGCACTTCCTGCTTGTTTTTACTTTCTTTGTGCACCAAACTTGTCTTTGTCTTTGTATTGCTCTATGTTGTTGAGCACATAAAGCATCTTGAGAGCATAAACCAACCTGCACAACCACTGGGCTGTGTCATTTTGTGTGAAATTGTGTTTTGCTGTTTTGCTCTGTGCACAAGACCAGTGCATAAGCTTGAGCTGCACTCAAACTTGTGCTGTATAAGCTTGACAAACTGAAGCCCACATACTGGGCTGTGCAACAACCTGAAGCCCATCGCGGTGTCAAAACCTGCAAATCGGATGGAACCCACAACCACATAACTGGGCCGTGCAACTGCTGGGCTGCACATAAACTGAACCCAAAACTGGGCTCTTGCATAACCTGAAGCCCACAACAACTGGGCTGGAACTCACCCAATCAGCTGGGCCTTACAGCATCAAAAAGCAATCTTTTTGGGCTTGAGTCTGGAATTAGTGTATCGTTTTTGGAGTTTTTGCTCATCCGTGTTGAACTTGATTGTATGTTAACATGCTAGATGCGCTAGCTAGGCTATGATTGTGTCTTTTAGAGACCAAACAAATCGACTAGTTAGAATCCGCCCGGACGAAATTGTCAGCATACCCAGTTCTTCAACAGAGCCCATCCCATCAAAAAGCGAGAAACCATGGGTGATGAACAAAACCCACCCGTAGTCTCAAGGACTACATGTACCCAACTAGGGCAAGCCAGCCCTCTTGCATCATTACGCGATGCTTGTCGGTTTGAGGCCAAAGCAAGGACCATTCACATGCTACCGTGTTTAGAGGGGTCGATCTTGAAAACCCTACCATCAAATTGAGGATATTTGTGGGACTCTGCGTTTTAACCAAATGCCGGGAGTCCCTCAAACGAGATTGTTTCCTTTTCTCTGAAAGACAAAGCCAAGTCATGGCTTCATGCCCTACAACCACAGATCCATTAGAACATGGATGACCTCACAAAAGAGTTTCTCAAAAAGTTTTCCCCAACCATAAAGACGGAGACAATTCGCGAAGTCTAAATGGTTTTGTGCAGATAGAAGACAAAACTCTAGCAAAGTACTTGGAGAAGATTCAATGAATTATTACTCCAATGCTCCCCACCATGGTTTTGAAAAATGGAGACTCGTGCAAATCTTGTATGAGGGTCTAGATGTTAGAACCGAACCACGGTCGAGTCAATGTGCAATGGTGCATTTATTGACAAGAGTGTTGATGAGGCTTGGACTTTCTTAATCGAAGTCGCTGAAAAAGACTCAACAGTGGGAGTCCATCCGTGAACCGAAAGGACTACCCCCGCAAACAATGTTCATAGAATCGAGTATGACTTTGAAATGCAAAATGGCATCTTTGGCCCCCGGAGAATAGAAATGCTTGAGTTGCGAGAAGAATGTAAAACCTAATGCCCCCTACTCTCCGTGACCAAATTGAAATGGCCACTTGTGCGCATGCCATAGCTCGACCATAGTGGACAGTTGTCCCGTTTCCATGCATTTCAAGATTCCAAAACCGAGCAAGCCAATGCATTGTACCATAGGCAAGACAACAAACCGTATTCTCAAACCTACAACCCAAGGTGGAGGAATCACCCCTCTTCTCATGGTGAAAGGGCCTGTACAAGGGGACCAACAAATAACAAACCAAGGATACTCATATCCTAGAAACCCCCAAGTACAACCACACCCTCGGTACCACTGTAGAGAAAAAGCCTAGCTTTGAAGGCGTATCGGTATGCAACCCAAAATCTTTCACAACCCCGAGAAAACTACCGACCAACGTTTCACAAGTCTAGAACTTAAAATGGGTCAAATCTGTGATGCATTGAATGAGAGAGAAAAAAGGCAAACTTCCTAGTCAACCCCACAAAATCCAAAGAATGTGTTTCAAGCGGGCTCCTCCAACTGCAATGAAAACTTCACATAATCATGTGGTCTGTCACCACTCGAAGTGGTAGAGTTGTTGAGAACCATGTAGGTGTACCACCGTCAAGCGAGTCTAAATCGGACTCACCAATACACACAACACCCAGAAAACATCACTGTAGAAAGAATGCGAGCATGTTGATAAACCCGAATCCCCTCGGTATAGATGTTACTTTGCCAGTCATGTACTGTTGCTCCATTCCCACAAGGTTGGTGCAGCGAGAAGAAGAGGTAACCAATACAATGAGATTTTGGAAATGTTCAAAAGAGTTAACATAAACATTCCATTTCTCAAAACAATCGAGCAAATACCCACCTATGCTAAGTTTTTGAAGGACATGTGCACACAAAAGCGAAAGCTTCATGTGCATAAGCGTGCCTTTCTCTGAGCAAGTGAGCTCCATAATCAAAACAAGATTCCCACTAAGTTTAGAGACCCGAGGTAGTCCAACAATTACATGCACCATAGGTGACCATGTGGTGAAAAGGCGTTACTAGACTTAGGAGCCGGTGTGAATCTATTGCCATACTCTGTGTATGTGCAGCTTGGGCCTTGGGGAGGCTGAAGCCCACACACATTGTCTGATTCCTTAGCGGACGAATCTGTGAAAATCCCTCGTGGTATTGTCGAATATGTGTTAATCAAGGTTGATAAATTTTTCTTTCTGTGGACTTCATCGTCTTAGATACTCAGCCCGTGCTGAAACCCAAATAATCACATTCTGTGATTTAGGACGTCCTTTCTGGCGGCGTCAATGCAATCATCAATTATCGTAATGGAGTGTTGAAATTGTCTTTTGGTAACATGACCGTAGAGAGCTGAATGTCTTTAAAACTAGTCAACAATCCATCGATTGTGATGATATTGATTTGCATGAGATTAACATGAGATTAACATGATTGAGAGTCTGATCCAGACTCTTTGCCGACATTTTGTCGAGTGGACCCTTTGCAAACATGTTTAGATAACTTTGACTTAGATCTCTTGATCTAAGTATATTGAAATTCACTCTTTGCTTGAATCTGTTTCCATCCATGGATATTGCTAAATGGAGAATGCGGTGGAACCACTTCCACTCTACGATTCCAAATCCGCCCCACCTCTTGATGTACCACCTAAGCTTGATTTGAAACCATTACACGATGCTTTGAAGTATGCTTTCTTAGGTCTTCGATACTTTACCTGTGATTATTGCATCATGTTTAGACACGGAGCAGGAAAGTCAACTTTTAAAGTACTCAAAAGAACATTAAGGAGCCTTAGGTTTGACCATCTCGGATCTTAAGGGTATAAGTCCCACAATTTGCATGCATCATAAATCTTGAAGAAAACACTAAACCATCTAGGGAAATGCAAAGGAGACTCAACCCCAACATGAGAGATATTGTCAAAGGTGAGATTGAAATTCTTGGATCACGGGTATCATTTGCAGTTCAGGATAACCAGATCAGTCAGTCCCATTCAGGTGGTACCCAAAAAAGTCTGGCATTACTGTAGTTCAAAATGAGATAAACGAGCTTGTCCCCACAGGTGTGACCACGGGGTGGCGATTTTGTATTGATTATAGAAAAGCCCGAACACGGTAACAAAGAAATACCATTTTCCCCTTCCCTTCGTTGACCAATGCTAGAAAGGTTGGCGAAGCATAGTCACTATTGCTTCTTAGATGGCTATTCGGGCTACAACCAAATTCACATAGCACCCCGAAGACCAACAAAAGACCACATTTATATGTCCTTATGGAACATTTGCTTATCGCCGCATGCCTTTCGGGTTGTGTAATGCACCGCTACTTTTCAACGTTGCATGATGAGCATATTTTCGACATGGTAGATAAGTTTCTTGAAATTTTCATGGATGATTTTTACTGTATTTGGGTCTTCTTTTGATGAGTGTTTGCATCACCTCACTTGTGTCTTTGATTAGGTGTAAGGAAAAGAATTTGGTTTTGAATTGGGAAAAATGTCATTTCATGGTTAACTCGGGCATTATTTTAGGGCATATCATCTCGGAAAAAGGCATAAAGTAGACAAAGCCAAGGTTGATCTCATTCAACACTTGCCTCAACCTCGTTACGTGGGGACATAAGATCATTTTAGGACATGCGGGTTTTACCGCCGATTCATCAAAGACTTTAGTAAAATTTCAAGACCCTTGTGTAATCTTCTTGCAAAAGATGTTGCATTTGTCTTTGATGATGCTTGTAAGGAAGCATGGGAGCAATGAAGGCTCTCCTTATATACTCCCCTATAGTCGAGACCACATTTGGACATTACATTTGAGGTTATGTGTGATGCGTCGACTATCTTTGTAGGAGCTATTTTGGGCCAACAGTAGACAAACTTCCTTATGTGATCTACTATGCTAGTAAAACACTTAATGATGCTCATTGAATTATTCCACAGGAGAAGAGTTGCTAGGCATTGTGTTTGCATTAGATAAGTTTAGATCTTATTTGATAGGGTCTAAGGTCATCATATATTCGACCATCTTTGCATTGAGATATCTTTTGTCTAAAAAAAAAAGATGCTAAGGCTCGTCTAATTCGATGGATACTCTTGTTACAGAGTTTGACCTCGAAATTCGAGATAAGAAAGGGTTAGAAAATGTTGTTCTTTGATCACTTGTCTAGGTTGAATGTTGAATCTGCTTTGATGAATCCGTGCTGATTAGAGTCATTCCACTGATGAACAATTGATGCTTGTGTACGAAATGCCATGGTTCTTGATATTGTGAACTACCTTGCTACTGGTAGAATGCCCTTGCATTGGTCTAAACAAGACCGTTCTAAGTTCTTGGCGAAGTTAAACATTTCCTTTAGGATGACCCATATCTGTTTTAAGTAATGCCAAGACCAAATCATTAGGAGATGTGTCCCCAATTATGAACAAAGGGACGTCATATCTTTTGTCATGACCATACATGTGGAGGCCACTTTAGTGCCAAGAAAGCTATTTGCAAAGATCTTGCAAGCGGTTTCTATTGGCCAACTTTCTTTTAGGATAGCCATGCTTTTGTGTTGCTTATGGCCAATGTCAGAGAATTAAGTATCTCTAAGAGAAACATGATGCCCTTACAACCCATTTTGATTGTTGAAATTTGTTTGATGTGTGGGGTACTTATTTCATGGGTCCATTTCCTAACTACGAGAAGGTAAGTTGTACATTCTTATTCTGTGATTATGTCTCTAAGTGGGTAGAGGCCATTGCATCCAAAACCAATGATCATAAAGTTGTTCTTTCTTTTCTTAAGGAAAACATTTTCTCTCAGTTTGGGAACACCTAGAGCAATAATCGGTGATGGAGGTAGTCATTTTTGCAATAGACCCTTTGAATCACTAGTGTGAAGTATGGAATCACTCATAAGGTCATGACACCTTACCATCCTCAAACCCGGTGGCCAAGTAGAAGTTTCTAATAGGGAAATTAAGCATATCCTTGAGAGAAATTTGTTAATCTTCTAGGAAAGATTGGTCTTTGCGCTTAAATGATGCTTTGTGGGCCTATGAAGGCTGCATACAAGACTCCCATTGGGATGTCTCCTTCGAGACTTGTAATAGGTAAAGCATGTCATCTCCCTGTAGAGTTAGAACACCGTGCATATTGGGCTGTAAAAAAGAAGTTGAATTTTGATCTTGATAAAAGGCGATAACGAAAGAAAACTTCAACTCAATGAGTTAGAAGAATTGAGAAATGATGCATATGATAGTGCCAAAATGTACAAACAAAAGAATGAAAGTGTTTCGCGACAAGCGCATTAAATGCAAGTCCTTCACACCAGGTCAAAAGTTTTATTGTACAACACTCGTTTGCACTTGTTTCCCCGGAAAGCTACGTTCTCGATGGTGGGGACCATTCTTGGTAATCTTCCGTTTTCCCCATGGAGATGTTGAGAGTGAAAACCCAGCAACCAAGAACATCTTCAAGGTCAATGGTCAAAGATTGAAACCATTTACGGAGCATCTTCACGAAGTTGAGGCCGTCGACTTGGAAGAACCCATCTATGTGGACTGAACTAGTTCACTAGTGTACATACATATGGACTAAAAATCCATTCTCTTTCCCTTTTCTTTTTATTTTTGCATAGTTCTTATTTGTGCTAACCAACCTTTTTTTCTTGCGCTCTGATTGTTTGCTTTCAAAGCATTCATTCCCCTTTGGTTTAGCAACATAATTGTACATCCGGTAATCTCTTCCCTTTTCTCTACTCAACATAGTTCTCTTGGTATGTGACTTTTTGAATTCTTCTTATCTGTTGACACATTGAGGACAATGTTTGATTTAGGTTTGGGGATGCATTTGCATATAGAGTTTTTGCATATAGAGTTTTTAGTCTTATATTTCAAAAAAAAAAAAAAAAAAACTCTTTGTAAATATGTTCATAAAAACCTCCAACTTTTAGAGATCTTAGAGTCACTAGCATGCTTCTAGCTATGTTTACATAGAGAGTTTGACCGAAAAAAACAGTGGAAGTATCGAAGAACAAAATCGGGTTTCTTAGTTGATTAGGCGTTAAAGTTGGATTTAACCATCTGGGAGGGGCGAATTAGGTGTTGTATAGATATTCGGTAGTAGAATTGTGATCACCCATAGTGGAGACTACCCATTTTACATCAAGCGAGGCACCGACCTTCATTTTTGTGACTTTCTAAAAAAAATGCATTAGAGTGTGTGTCACCGTACGTCAATTCCGGGTAGGAATGGTGAGCTACCCAACTTCGCACCACTTTCAACACTATTTTTGATCTCTTGAGTGCTAATTCCGTCAATCATGAGGTGAAGTCTAAAGATGAAAACTCCTTCTTGTAGTTCGATTTGCGGTTAGCATCACTCTCTCCCTCCAACAACATCAACAGATTCATAGAAACACATCATCGTCGACAAGCGGAGCATCATCAGAATATTTGAAGAAAAGTTGAAATAGTCCAAGGTTTACGTGCAAAAGAAAAGAAAAAGAAAATAGGATGAGAATTAGTGAAGTTTATGAAATCAAGACAATACAAGTTTTATTGTTATTTTCATTTCATGTATGTTCAATTTTTTTAAAAAAAAAAAAAATGTTTGTCAAGTTTTGTGAAGTTCGAAGTTCATCATCGTTATTGAAGACCGAAGATTGAAGACGTTTCTATGAATCTTTGAGAGAGTGATATTAATTGCCGATCTGGTGAAAAGGTAAGTGAGTACTCCCATCCTTGCTAATGGTTGATTTCCTTTCTTAGAGATCATCAGAAAAAGATTCTTTTTGTCCACAACTCTGTGGAGTCTCCGAAATAATTTCGGAAGGTTATCCTTCTCATCTTCAACGTGTGCGAATTTCTCTCTTTATTCCCGCTGCACACATGAGAGACTAAAAGCGGTCTTTTTTGAGTGCAATTATCATAAAACCCTAATGGTGAGGCGAAGTCGAGGCTTATGATCACAATCGAATCAAATTCTTTCATATGGTATGGTTATTTCTCGCTCGGCACTTAAGGATGAGAATGCGTTCTTTGGTAGTTCTAACTTCATGTTACTAGCATGCGAAACTCTATGTCCTCATAGCTCCTTGGATGCTTGAGACTCTTTTACACTCTGAAAGTTGGAAAAGGTTTTGTGGGTACACCTCACGGTAAACCCTCACGAGACTACAACTCGTCCACTAGGGACACCTAGGGGTTTAAAGGCTTAGTGCATACGCTAAATGCATTCGAAAGACCCGCGACAAGTGGTATAGTTAGGATTTCTAATTTGTTTCACTTGAGGACAAGTAAAATTCAGGTTTGGGGGTATTTGATGAGTGCCAAATATTGCATATTTCTACACCTTTTTATTGGCATTCAACTCATCTTTTGTGCTCGAGAAATCGGATATTATCCCAAATTCGTATTTTCTTTGTTTTCAAGAATAAATATTTGTACTAATTAATTTTGTGTTTTTAGGTAGTAAATAAAGCTCGGAGAAATTGAGGAGCCAAAAGAGCGAGAAAATTGGAGGCAAGCGTCTATGGAGCGAAAGCCAAAGCCCGTGCATCGGTTGCAACCTGAACAAGTAGCAACCCATTCACAAGACATGGGCTTGAGCGAGTCCAAGACCGCCCATCACCGGATCAGAGCGTCCCTTCGAGCCGTGAAGATTTCGCACATCCGCATCCAACGGTCGCTTCCTTCCTCACTTCATTTCTCATGCTCCCGCTCAACACCAAAACCACCTATATCTGAGCCGTGAGATCTTCCACTACCCTAGATCCTACGATCGCTCCAACCTTCCCATCGATCTTATTTGTCCCGCTCCACAGTGAAAATCTCCTATACCTACACCCCATCGACCAAAACCATTTCTCATTTCTTTTCTCTTTCTTCTCCGACACCAGCTGAAAATCTTACCTTCCCTCCTTCACCCATACCATGGCGAGCCACCACCTCTCCACCTCAATCATCTCCTTACCACCCTGTCCGCTGCCCACCACGGCCCGCTGCTCCACCTCTCTAGGTCTAGCTATCTCTTTCTTAGCTTCTCCCATAACCCTAGAAGCTAAATTAGAGATAGTTGGAGCTAGGGTTCTCTCCAACATCACATCAAGGGAGTCAGAGACGAGACAAGGGAGGAAAGAGGTTTGGGTCTTTGATTAGTTGTTAGTTTGAGTTATTTGTGAGGTATAAAATGGTTGTCTTGATGTGAGAGAAGAACCTGATCTGTTTTAGGGTTTTAATTTTGTAATTTAATTTGAATCTGTTTTATCAATTGCATGATGTTCTAAGTCTTTTAACTAGGGTGTAAATGAAACCCTTTGATTTAATATGAAGCAATTAGATTGTCAACTTGTTCTTAGTATGTGTATTGCTTAGGAAAATAGTTAGCTATTGAACTGAGTTTGCTTGTGATCAATGGTACTGTAAAAAGACCATTGATACTAGGGGTAAGTAAGGAGAATTAGCTCATCAATTATCCATTTAAAGCCTTCAAGGGAAGGCACAAGAACAAAGTGAAAATTTGCATTGCCTTAATATAAGATCAGAGGGTGGATTTAATCACCCTAGTACCACTCAACCACTAGTTTTCAACACCTTGTGCTTATTTGTTACCTTAGAAATAGAGTCACAACTCCAACTCAGTCGTATCGACACCAAAATCAGTTCACCTTTGTGTTACAACTTTGTCACTTGTTAAGAAATCAGATAGTAAGCCACTGAGATCAACTCCACAGCAACCTATTTCCTTGAGGATCGACCTGTACTTGCCCTTGCTTCCACAGGCACTGTGCACTTGCAGTTACACGTAGGCAAAAGCACATTCCCAAGCCTACCAATTGTGTTCTTGTTCTTCATTACCATTACCATCAGCATCATCATCACGTTGTTCAAGAGAAGGGACAACTGGATTTGGATCCAAGAACATGTCTTCTTGAAGCTTTGGTATTTCAATCTTCTAAAAGTCTTTAATAGTTTGATCTTCAAGGAATACTGCGTCCCTACTTCTCATAACCTTTATGTCAACTGGATCCCAAAATCTATAACCAAACTTCTCTGTTCCATAGCCTAGGAACACACATTGGTTCGATTTTTCATCAAGCTTTGACCTTTGATCTTTTGGGATATGAACAAATTCCCTACAACCAAACACTCTCAAGTGATCATAAGTAGGCTCTTTGTCTCTCCAAACCTTCTCTGCTACTTCTCCATCTAGCGGTCTTGAAGGTGATCGATTGATCAAGTACACAACAACATTCATTGCTTCACCCCAAAAATGCTTCTGCAACTTGGAATGAGATAACATGCACCTAATTCTCTCATGACGTATAGTGCGGTTCATCCGCTCTGCAACACCATTATGTTGTGGGATCTTCGGTACTGATTGTTCATGACGTATACCCATGCTCTTGCAATACTCTTCAAGTGGCCCAATGTACTCTCCCCCGTTGTCAGAACGAAGGCACTTCAAGGTTCTACCTGTTTCTCTTTCCACCATGTTTTGAAACATCGTGAACATAGGAACAACATCATCTTTGGTCTTGATTGCATATGACCAAACCTTCCTTGAAGCATCATCTATGAAAGTAACAAAGTAAAAAGCACCACCAAGTGTTTTGAAACTTAAAGGTCCACATACATAATTGTCGTCGTTATGGGTGAAAACCGAGAAGTGTTTGGGGTATACTGCACATGTATGTTTGGTTGTTGCACCAACGATAAAATTAGGCAATATAAACACTTGATAATAAGATATGGAAAATCACAAATATTACTTGGATGGGTATTCCTTCGTGTCATTTCAATTATTAAAATGTTAACGACTTTTTGTTTGGTTTTTTTCTGATCGGTAAAAATGCTTACGGTTACGGTCTTACATTTTTAAGTCTAAAATGAGATTTGGGTTGTTGCCGTATTACTACGATGAGATTTGGAGATTTGTGTAAACAAACTTATGGAGCAAATTGGAACAAGATTGGAAATGACCGTTGGCCCTAAGAAGTTGATCCTTTTAGCCTGTTATGAAGCTTTTATTATCGAGAATCACATCACTTGCTTCCCACATTAGTTAGTTTGGGTCGAATTGGTCATGCTGCAAGGTTTATAACACGATATGCAAGTCAGAAAATAAGAAAAAAAATCAGTTCAGTTTTTTTGTTTTGTACATTTGAGTACTCTCACAATAAAGTTTGGACTATTTAGTGTTGTGTACATTATTTTACTTTTTTTCTCTTTAGTAAATTTTCTTTAAATTAAATAAATGTAATGTTCAACACTTCGAACACAAAAAGTCTAAGAATCCATCCATCCGCAATCGATATCTTTTGGCATTGATTTTATCGACATTTTATAAGTTAGGGGTACTCATTTTTTAATTAAATTCCTATTTCCTCAATTTTTTTTATATACTCTCACCCAGGTGAAGTATTATGATTTATACTAATCATTATTAAACTAATCTATTAACTTAGCTAATTATAACGAACCGCTAAATATAATTAATGAGGGGTAAATTAGGAATTAGTTAAAATATATGGATAAATAGTGACTCTGATTTACAATTTAAATCCCGTTTTTGTCTTTTTCCCATATATCCCAATTAGTAAAAGTATCCCAACTGCGCGTTCATAATAATAAGATACTTTCAACTGGCACATACAACTCATTCGTATTTAAAACCAAATTATGGTAACTCGGTATAAGCACTAATATGATTAATTCGAATAAGTTAAGAAATTGAGCGATATAGAGAACAAACCACAGCCCGGGCCGTTACGGCACGGGTCATTTTTTAGTAAGTATATAACATAAGGCAAAAGATTACATTAATCATTTATTATTTATTTATTTATTTATTTATTTATGGACCAAATAGATGGTCCTAAAAGCTGGGTAGACCCCTAGAGCTTAAGTAAATCTGAAACAGGACCGTGGCAATTACTCCGTATGAGTAACTACTACTGCATTACATCAATCGAATAATAACGAAGAGAGATGCTTTATAAACTTCAAACATTTGCATGCTCAATCTTTTTCTCTTTGAGGTATTTCCCAAGAGTTTCTGCCACAATTTCTAATGGCTTAATAGAAACCAGGGCAACATTGTCCGCAGAGGCGTCATCAAGTTCATAATCAATTGTTGAAATCACAGATGAATGGTCGCCTTTCTCAATAATTTCAAAGGTAGTTCGATATAAGCTAAACCCTGCCTCCAAATATCCTCCTTCAATCACATCTACCACTTTGATACGTTTTTCCTGATCAACCTCGATGAATTTCTCTTTGTAGTATGTTACAGGAGATCCTACAAATTAAACAAGCAATTTAAAACTATAACCCATGCATATCACAAATATATGAGTGATAAAAATTAAATCACTCGTATTTTGAGATCCTATACCTTATATGGCTCGTAACTAAATTCCACAGAAATAGAGAACATATTTTTAACTGAAGTTATGGAAAAAAAAAAAAAAGATAAAAATTAAATCACTCGTATTTTGAGATCCTATACCTTATATGGCTCGTAACCGGAAAAATAAATAAGGGAAACACACACACCTGGTGCCAAGGTGATTTTTAGCACAGTACCAACACCTCCATCGCCAACATCAACTCCCACATCGTGAAGAATTTCAGGCAGCAATTCCTTGATAAGTCTAACGAGTTCTAGGGTGCCGTAAACATCCCAGAGATCGGATGCCGGGACTGGTGCCTCTACCTCTTTCGAAAGCTGCCCTTTCATGTCGTACTTTCTTATTACTAGACTTGGATTTTCACGCAGTTAGCCTCTTTACCTTTGGGTATTTATAAGCGTAAATGAAATGGAAATATCATACGTTTGCGTCTAACTTGCCTCTTTGGAAAATTGTAAGGATAATAATTGAGTGGTTAGGTTACCATGTCTTTATTACGATTAGGTCACAAATGAGGTATACGAAATCCAAAGATTTTCCACCCAATTTATTATTTAGGCTCAAAACTGTGAAAGGGTAACTGTAGCATTGAAAATGTGTCACAAAGGACACAAAATTGGTCAAAAAGACCAAAATCAACAATTCATGGGTGAAAAAGACACTTAGGTTTTGATCTAAATAAGCCTTTGTTTAAATGGACAAAAATTTAAAAATAGGCGGGATGTAATGGTTTAAATCTGTATAGAGTGAAGCCAAAAACCCATGGGTTGGCCCCGCCTGACAGTGAAAACCTGTGCGGCTTTCGGGTTTCTAAACAAGCCGGGTTAGGGTTGGGGAAATGGTGGCTTGTGAGAAAACTCAGGTTAGCTTAACCGGATCAGAAATCCCACGGGTTTAACTCAACCCGTCTCTGATGCCTAACCTAATAAGTTGTATTTAATCCTGACCGTCAGGTTATCTTGGGTTAATCCTATCCCCACGTTTAAAGTATAAAACGCTAAACCTAATAACTAAATGTAGACATCATTTTCTTTTCTTCTTCTGCTCGGCTGCTCCTCTTCTTGTGCGTTCTTCGGCTGTTGGAGAATTAGAGATGATAATGAGATATTGAGACCGAGAGTTGAGGGGAAAGGTTTAGTTGGTGTTAGTAATGGTGTTATTGATGTTAATTAAGTAAAAATAAGATGAAAAAGTCGTGAATTGAAAAGGAAAAAAAGTTAGGGTTTTCTCTGAGCTAAAAATTGAGTATGAAATTGTGAAAAAGTAAAGATTTAAGATGGTTGTTATTAGTGTTGTTGACTCGAGAAATTGATTTTTCAGACTCAAAGGGGCAACAGGGTCTCTCAGAAGAAGAAATTAAAGCTGCAGCAGAGATGGGGTAATTTCCATGGAATCAAGGATTGAAAAAACCCTGAGCGAACAAAGGGAGTATAAAAAAAAAGTCTAATCTAACACAACTTTCGTCAATAGTCTATTTGTCTTCACTCCCTACTTTTGAGATTTTTGATGGATAACTGTGAAAAGGTGGTCTACTGATTTGCTAAAACTTCATATCGTGCAATACACCGTGTTTTCATTTGTATCTTGTTTATGGAAATTCTTTGAGGATATTGTTCAATTTAGGATTCATTAGACTTTGTGTTGTCAGTACGTGAATTGATGCACATGCACTCCATATATCTTATAGCTTTTGTGGATTTTCAACATTATCTATTATGTTATCTTTGTCTTCTGCTCAATTCTATTTTTGTTGATTGGATATTTGGATTACTCTGTTGTCGAGCTAGTAATGTTTTACCGGTTTGTGTCATTAATCAAAATCCATCTTGGGTTTTCAATTTTGCTGAATTTGTTATTTTTCTCTGTACTGTGTAGAATTGATGGAAATCAGTGTTTTGTTTAGCTCTGCTTGAACCTGCAAACTTGGAATTCTAAACCCCTTTGATTAATTTGGAATTTATGTCATAAATTGATCCTTGTAATTAAGTTCTAATTTTTAACATTGATTTTACGGGTTAACCCGTGAGCCCGCAAGCTTAACCCGCTACGGGCGCGGGTTGAAGAATTGGCAACCCGGGAAGAATAGCAACCCGCAAGCTTGTGCCCGTTTAAACCCGTAACCCGCGGGTTGGTAACAAGCCAGCCCCGGCCCGCCCGTTTGCCAGCTCTAATCCTGTCCATTTTCAAATATTTTTTTCTTATTTTTATTTTACACAGGATGCATCCAGTTTCATCCTTGCTATTTTTTAAGTATAAGCCAGGATGAATCCAGTTTCATCCTTGCTAATTTTTTTTTTTGGCTATTTCACCCGTACTTTTTTTTACTTGTCCATTTGAACCGTGTTTTAAATTTTTTTGGACAAATGACCCATTTTCTCCACAAAGGAACGTGAGTGCATGTGCCTTGATGTTACACGTTCGACGGTTAACACAACACATGTTTGTAATGCAACTGTTTGGGTAGTGATATCTAATCGGGTTACTATTTGAGTTTGAGGGTTTTTTAAAAAGTTCTCTCTTTGCCTTTACCTCTTCACTAATAGCGCAGTTGGATACCTGTAAATCCAATTTAGGCCCTCAATATTTCCATATCCAATATCGGTGAACTTGAGTATGGACATGCACAGTAAACAAAGCGTTTTATTTCTATGGTGGATTGGTGAGTTTGATGCACAAAAATAGACATTCATTAGCTTGAAATCATATGCAGCAATGCATAAAAAAAACTAATCAACTCCCACCAGCACTTTAAAGAAATGCTTGCACCAAACCTAAACACCACTCATCAGGCAACAGGTCTAGAACCCACAAAGCTAATGTGTCTCTTCCAGTCAGTGGCGGAGCCACATTAGGACTAGGGAATCCCAAAACTAGAAAATCAGCCTTTGATTTTTAGGTGTTTTTAAGATTTGTCCCCCCTTTGGTTTAAACAAAATGAACTACTATAAACCTAGATTGTAAAATTAATCACACAAGTCTTATAATATGTCTTAAAAACACTAGTGATGGGTGTGATTTGTATTAAAACTTGCTTATGAGTATCAAATTTTGTAATGATATATGATGAATACCATAAATCTAATAACGAAACGTCCCAAAATTTTGGGCGTCCTTCGGCCGCATACTTTTAGAGGGATGCCATTTTTACCATATACATTTGTCCCCCAAACTAAGAATTCTTGGCCCTGCCACTGCTTCAAGTGCTTAATAGTTAATACCTCATGATACGTCTTCAACGAAAGTTATATTATGGGTGGCCTTCGTCAGAATACTCACTACAAGAAAATCTACCTATTGCTACACTATATATTGTCACATCTTCGATATATATGTTGTAAAAGACAAATGTTAGTCGTAGCAGTTTTCTAGTGCAGCTAAAAGCTATAATTTACTGCTGCAAAATGAAACTGTTACCACAAAAATGTAGCAACAATATGAAGAGAGTGTGGCAAAAAAGTATAATTTCTTGATGCAGTAATAGAGAGTGGGTATAACAATAGACTTCTTGCTACATAGATTATCCCGGCACTAGTATGAATTTATGCCATAACCATTGGGTGCTACAATAGGTTAAGTTTCTTGTAGCATACAACTTTGGATGTCCGACTCTTCTTTTGCCAAGTGCCGTTTATTTCTTCCATTTCATGAAAGTTTCCTAGTTTCATTAGGTTCTCTGATTTGGTAAATGAAAATAGAAATGGACTGGAGTACCATCACCAAGTTTCATGAAGAAATAGATGCTCATGTATACATGGGTGGCATATGCATATATACGTTAGGCGTGCTAAGAGCAGTTCTTATGGAATAAACAAACTCAGAGTTTGTTCATTTTGCTCACACTATGGCATGAACAAACATGAAAAATGGATGTTCAAATCATCAAATATGTTGCTTTGAACATTGAGTCGGAACATCCAACGCGCGTCTGTGTTAAAGAGGGGCGACATTTCTTCTGACGCTGGCGTCCGGAAGAAAACCGCCAGCGTTATTATTCCCAGCGCGCGTTTTAAGTTATAACCCTCGAGTCCGTATCAAAGTCGCTAGCGTCAGTCCTAATGGCGCCAACGGCTCAATCTGAACGACTCACAAATCTTGTGATCCAACGGCTATATTTTTTGAATTCTATAAATACTCCTCATTTCAACTCTAAATTCACACATTCTACACATTCTTCTCTTCACTCTCAATTCTTGATTGAACATGTCTCGGCCCCGGTTAGTTCGACGAGTTCCATATGCTAAAGAAGAAGATGAATCTATTTGCAGAAACTATGTTTTTTTTATCTACTCAGCTTGCTTCGGTAAACTATCCATGGGTGAATTTACGGGCGGTTATTCACGATGAGTTAGGTGACTCGTAATCAGAGTCGTGGATTCTATATCGACATAGAACATCGTTTTGGTACAATTAAGAAAGAAGTAAATGAGTTTGTAGCTTTAACCATACACGTAAATCGATATCGACTGAGAGGTGAAACTAATGCTGAGATGGTAACAAGATCGTTGGCTGAATGGCGAAGATGGAAAAATGTGGCTTTTCCTTTCGACAAATTTTTTGAAATCCTTAAGGTGTTGAACAGTTTCAACCCCTTCCTTAGTGTTGTTGTTCCACCTAGTAATTCTTCTCATTAGTGAAGCTAATGTAATATGTAGTCCGTCGTAATTTAGTGAAGCCAATGTAAAACGCTTAATTTTAAACATATGTAATTTAATTAAGATTGCCGTACTTTTAACACTAAAAACTACAAATGTAGCAGAATTAAAAATTACATTAATCTCTCTAACGTCGCTTATCTCTAGCTCCCTCATTGTTATTTTCTATAGCCAAGAATTCAGAAAGTCCTGGGGATAGACCTGGGAAATCACCCAAAGACAAAATAGTATATAAATTTCCAAATATTAATAGACCTGATAGACTTGGATGACCTGGTTGAACAAAATTAGGCGATTGACCTGGCTGAACAAAATTAGGCGATTGGAAAGAACTCCGTGTACTCGGTCCAAGCATATAAGAGGTTTGTTGTTATGGTGGTGTTGGTGTGTAGCATTCATTTGGGTTGTAGGGCACATTTGGGTTGTAGGGCAAGAATGATGATAAAATGCGCCTAGGTTCAAGCCGAAATGTCTGAGGTTAAGAGATACGCACAATTTGTGGTGAAGTAGTATTGTACTGTGTTTCTCGCACCACATTGTGATGTGTTTCTCGCACTTCACTTTCTTGCCATGATCTGTCGGTTTCTTCACTTTCGTGCAATGATCTGTTGCTCCTGGTGGAATCGGAAGAATGTGACTGCTTCCATCATCATTTGCAGTTGGAGTTGGAGTCAATCCAAACATTGTGCCTGTCTTCTATTTTCGCGGTTGTTCCAAGTGCATCGCCTCTACTTGCCGATTCCGCCAATGCAAATCGTTGAGTCGAATCCGCAACTCTTCCTCACTGGCAGTGACATTGTCGTAAGGTTAATCACGGTACATACCTT
The DNA here is from genome assembly GCA_023531295.1 of Papaver armeniacum. Classification (NCBI taxonomy): domain Eukaryota; kingdom Viridiplantae; phylum Streptophyta; class Magnoliopsida; order Ranunculales; family Papaveraceae; genus Papaver; species Papaver armeniacum. Next base: position 34,963 of record JAJJWW010000346.1, on the reverse strand, counting down.
GGGAAACAATGGGGATCGTGGTTGACTCACCTTGTGAAGTAATAATTTGCAGCTCCCAACTAATTTCGGGCATATTTGACGAGGATGATGAAGAACATGCACCCGTCCTGGGATAAGTCATAAAGCTTGGATCTTCTGGAGGTAGTTAGCTAGGAACGGTATTTGGATTATGGGACATGTTTGATAACCCCGGAAATCAACCCCATAGACGTGCATGTTTTGTGTCCCAACCACAAGCCAGTAATTCACAAAACGTGTTGAAATAATGCGCTTCACTAATATCCAACTATTTAGTTCATACCTCTCCCAACCTGTTATTCTCAGTGATAAAAATTTGATGTAGAGGTTTGCATCTGTTGTAACGGGTTAATTGCAATTGCAAATATACCTTGTATTTGGTCACCGCACTCTTTCTCCCATATACCAAACCCCTCTTTGTGTTTTCGGACTGTAAAAAACAACTCTACGCATAGAATAATCAAGAAGTCTTTGTCCAACATCATCACTATACTGAGGTAAACCAACATAAGGGTGAACACCTACGTTGTTGTGGCTCCGAGTCATCTGTTGTAACCTCCGCACAAAATCGGAACCAAAGACGTCATGCCAGGTGTTCTTCTCTATGTTGTTCTTCATATACATGTCCAACATTGGAAATCTAACTGTCCCGTCTTTTAGGATTGGTTTACCAACACGAAAGTAGGTATACCACCAATACTGAAAATTACTCCATAATTTTAGTATTTAGTAATAACAATAAATTTAAAAATAATAATTTTTATATTTACCTCTATGATGCTCCAGAAACCAGTGAAGTTTGGTTCGCCCATGGACGCTTTATCAAGCGCACAGTACAATTCTGCTAAAATCTCAGATCCCCAGTTATAATCGGGTGCTTTGTCAAGATCTTCTAACGCTTCAAGTCAACCAACATGATCAACAAAAGTTGAGTTTGGAAAGAATTCCTGACCTAATACCCATAAGATAAACATCCTTTCGAGTTCATGATAGCCATCTACATGTTCTGGGTTTCTGGGTTGGGTTAGGAAAATCTTTAAGGCCGCACATATAATCCCACCTCCTTTCAAATCTTTACGAGGGATATCTGATTCCACAAACGAGGGACAAAGCGTCTCCCATTTACTATTTGAGATCCATTCGTCTTGGTTGAATGGTGGCGGGTCTCCCATTCCACTTGGGATCCCACAAATGAAATACAAATCAAGGGGAGTAATTCCTATTACAAGTATAATATCAACTATGATTAATTCTTTTGATTATTTAATAATTATTTAAAAAATTTAATTTAAGTTAAGTTAAAAAAACTTACCAATTTCGAAATTCAAAAAATGGAATGTGTGCGTCGTCATCCACCACCTTTCTACCACCTGCGGAATTTTTTGTTATGGTTTCTAGGCTTTATTCTATAAAGCGCACGCCAAGGATATCTCATCAACCCTATCTCCTGACCATGCAAAATAGGTAGACCAACATAAACAATATTTAATTCTGAAAATCCACCTCTAGTGACATGATAATCCTCAGATCGTTCATGATGCCCCGACACATGACCTGGAACTAATGATGGAGCAACAACTATATTTGGGTTAGCAAACTATTCTTCTCGATTTTGAGAAAAATCTACACCTGTGTGAGGCAATGGTGCCGATTCATTTTTTTGATCTCTTTTCTTCTTTATACTATTCGCCGCTCTTCTCACTATGTTCATATTGTATTAGAAATTTTTGATTTTAGAAGAGTTTTAGAAGAAGGAAATGGAAGTGGTGTGACTGAAAAGGCGTGGATATTGGCAGGAATTGATTGAAACTTTAGCATGGGCTCATGAACGCACACCTTTGGCCAATTTAATTCGGTGGAGATTCAGTACGTTCCTATCCCCTTGGGAAGTTTGATCAATCTTCCTTACCTCTAATGGTTGGTATTGAGCATCCAGGTGGGAAATGAAATCAATAGAACGAATTTATAGGGTAGAAATTCGACCGTTGGAGACTTTGTGCCTAACGCCCGAGTTAGGACACTGAACGCCCGCGTCAGGCCTACTGTCGCCAAGTTTTGAGTTCAAACGCCCGAGTCTGTCATCCTGTCGCCCTCCTGGTGGTCCAACGCCCTATGCTTTACCATAGTGGAAAACCCAGTTTGGCCATCCACGTGGCTGAACAAATGTTTGAGTTTGGCCATTGCCATAGGAACTGCTCTAAGAGAATGGAATGCAAAGGTACTCAACACACGTCCGGGATGTTAAATGGTGACCCAATAAAACGTCATACCCTGCAGATTTCAAAAAATAGTGTAAGGTACCACATACGACATATATATATCTATTCTATTATATAAAGGGAACTACCCTTACTATACCAAGTGAAGCTGCAAATTATTTCGGACAATTTTGTCCTTAGATTTAATTCTTCATTCAACCATTACAAAAATATATTGGGGCCATTTATGTAATTTCGCTAATACCAAAACCCAAACCTCCGAAATAACCCGTTTTTTTGATCAATTCTAAATCGAAATTGAAGAAAATACCAAGATGATCTTCATGATTGAAATATTAAAGCTTAAATAAGTTAATTGATTGTAAGTACACTAACTCAATCAGGTAAGCACCTTTAATCAATTAAAACACAAAAAAAGAAGGAAAAACCAACCAAATTACATAAATTTGTTGCATCAATCAACTTACAACATAGACAATGGAGTACATAAATATATGGTTGTGGTATTCGTGAATGAGAAGTATGAAATTTAGAAATTAACAAACCCTAACTAACATGCTTGCCAGAAAGAGAAAGGGAAATTGGTTTTCACTCTGCATGCTTCTATTTCTTTGATTTATCAGCAAGTTGGTAACTTAGGATACAAATTAGAATGTCATTTTGAAGTTTAGTTTATGGACAGATGATTGAGAGAGTTAGTTAGATCTAAATCTTAAGGAGGAGAAAAATGGAGATGAGAGTGACTGCGGCTTCCCAAAGGTGAGAAGGATATATAGGGTTTATAACGATATACTTTAATTTATATCATTGATTCTTGTTACGAAAATACCCTCTCTCTAATATTTTATTACATGAGTGGGTAGCGATGGGTCATGGATGTATTTGGGTTTACCTTGGACCGTTGGTTGGACGTGGAGGAATCAGGCATGTCCTAGCACGCGCAAAAGCGTGTCTTTGTGTTCTAGTATATATATATATATATATATATATATATATATATATAATCTACAAGGAGTGTTTTTTTTTTTTAAGAATAAGGATATTATTAAAATTAAGTTGCAATTACATGGAGATAGGTGATATCTAAGGAGTCATCCATTATAATTTGTGTGATGCATGGTGGGATTATGTGGTACCAAAATAAAGTTGTAAGGTTTTCTAATTGGTTGTTGTCTGCTGCCAGATTATCCAGTCCGTCTGCTGCTTGATTGCCTTCTTTGTAGTTGTGGTTGACCATCCAGTGGGGGATCTGACCCATGTTTTGTTTGGTTTCAGAGATTATTCCTGAGATGTACCAAGGCGGATCGGCGTCTGAGGTTAGGAATCGAAGCGGTTTTCCTAATCGGTTTCAAATTGAAACTTTGGCCAGCTTCGTTCTTTTGCCGTCCCTACAAGGCTATGAGCATTGCCCAGGACTCAGCTGTAAGGGCGCTGGTAATTCCAAGTGGTTGTGCTACGGCTACCAGGGTGTTGGCATAAGCATCCCTGTAAATGAAACCTGCTCCAGCTACTCTGGGGTGTCCTCGCGCTGATCCGTCTGTGTTGATCTTGATCCGGTCTATATAAGGTTTGATCCATCCTGTTAATATTGTTGTAGTCGTCCGTTCTCTATTTTTTGGGTTTGTGAGAGCTAGTATTCCAGGTATCACATGAGGGAGGTTCTCTTGCGCCCAAGATAACTCTTGTTGAAGAGAGAGAGAGAGACATCTGGATGATGTTACCTGGTTTTGGTTGCCTTTGTCGATAAATGTAGTCATTTCTAGCTATCCATAAGGACCACAAAAGGAAACAGAAAGTTGTTTTGATAGTGTGGCGAGTTTTCAATTGTAAAATTTGTGTGCTACCACAACCACTTGACAATGAAGGAGATTGTGGGCAGAAGATTCCGGATCAGAGCTACATTGGGGGAAAATGTGAGTATTAAAGAGGTGAATATGGTTTAGGATAGTGAAGGTCGGTAGGTCCTCATCGAAAGCTTTCCACAAGAAAAGCTGTAATTTTGGAGGACATGGGAGTGTCCAGAGAAACTTAGTTGGTGGCAAGGGGTTTTGGTAGGAATGATACGGTGAGCTGGATAAGCGGTGATATCCTAAGTTGCATGTGGTGTATTTTCCATATTTGGTGAAAGGCCAGATTATTCTATCGGCAGAGTTGTTTTGGGGGAGGTGGATTTTCGCGATTCACTGAATTATGTGGGGTGGCATGAGTTTTATTTTATCATGTGTTAGAGCACTGCTCGGTCGAACTCGCAAGCGTTGTTATCTCAAGCTTGTTTGTCAAGTTTAGTTGCCAAAACTATAAGTCTTGATTTTTATTCTACTTATATCTAAGTCTCGGATTAGGATAGAAATTTTAGTTGGGCATTAGACTTCACGGCATTCATCAATTGAAGACAAAAAACTACTAAGGGGATCTTGTGGAACTTCATCAACAAAAGGTATGTGGAGACTTGAACTCATCTATCACTCAAAAGTATATCTACTCTATCTCCTATTTGAGACAAAAGTCGTATAACTATATAGACTTCGATTATACACATTTGATATTTCCAACTGAGTTTAACTCGCATATTCCTCGAAATATATGTTGGTAAGCTTTCTCTTTAACCAAGTTCATCTTATATTCTTGACGAAGGTCAAAAGATAATCATGTGAAAATCACCTGGTAACATCTTACATGATTTGGGTGAGACAGTCATTTGATATAGACTCAGAATGTTTCGTATTGATCATTAGATCACTTGAAAATTGCTTTAAAGCTAATAGTTTGTGGGAGACAGTTATTCCCGTCTTCCGAGAATGTTTCAATGATTGAAATGGGAGTTTAGAACACTTAACCATGATTGGATTATAAGCACAATATGCGTATATGTGTTGATCCAACTTCGGGAACAATAGTATGCGTACACGTACGTGTACTGGTTGGTTAATGAAAGTACGAGAACTTAATGTGCTACCCGTATGCGTACTGGCAAAAGTTCAAGTTCCGGGACTTTACTGAGTTTGGTGGTATGCGTACACGTTCGCGTACTGGCGAACCCAAACTTAGTCCGGCCACTTAGGTATGTGTACACGTATGTGTACTTGAGTAGGTTATGTTCTAAAATCGATTTCTTCATGAACTAATACATTTATATAATAAGGAATACAATCTTTTGCAAACCGTGGCTATAATGTTCATGACTTGATTCGAGTGAATCAAAATTGATTTTGCTTCAATTGTGTCTTATATACTTCTATGAGAACATAAACAATTGAACAACTCTAGAACTAGTGTCATTTGAGTCATTTGAACTAGTTATGTTTAAGATGAATAAGGTTGATATGAAAGTGTTCATATGGATAAATTTGGTTAACTATTGTTGAACCAACAAAGGTGTACACGTTTAGGTATGGTTACCCATATCTAAATGAAGTCACTTTTCATTTGTGTGTAACAAGCTAAGTTCGATATAGCGGTTGAAAGATATTATCTTGAGTCTAATCAGGTTTTCATCTAACAGTGAATATTAAATGCTTTGTTACTAAGGTAACATTGATTGCAAACCCTGATTTGAAGATTATATAAAGGAGAACTCTAGCAACTGGGAAACCTAATCCCCACACCTCTTGTGTGATACTAGTTGCGACTAGAGTCGATTCTCCTTTAACCTTAGGTTTTCCTAAAACCCTGTAGGTTAAAGACTTGAATACTTCATTGGGATTGTGATGCCAGTCCAACCTATTTTCTATGTAGTTGTGTGTTCTGATCTTGCTGTTTTCTATCGTGTTGAGTACTATCTTCTCTAAGATTTGCTCGAGATTTAATCTCCGATAGGCAAGATAAAAAGTAGTCACAAACATCTTCGTCTCATCGTTTCTGATTCCACAATATCTTGTTTCGCTACCATACGATTAATATTATTGTGAGGTGATTGATAGTACTAGGCTTTTCTTCGGAATATAAGTCCGGTATATCAATTGGTTCCTGTTCACCTTGATTTATCAAAAGACGGGAAAAAACTCATAGGTATATCTGTGGGAGACAGATTTGTCTATCCAATAGAGTTTTCTGTGTGAGACAGATTTGTTTATCAAGTCTTCTACTTTGGGTCGTATCAACTCTTGGTTGTGGGTGAGATCAACTAAGGGAATCAAGTGCGTAGTATCCTGCTGGGATCAGAGAAGTAAGGAATGCAACTGTACCTTGAATTAGTGTGACATTGATTACGGTTCAACTACATTCCAGTAAAGTTAATTGGTAGTAGGCTAGAGTCTGTAGCGGCTTAATAGAGTGTGGTGTTCAATCTGGACTAGGTCCCGGGGTTAATCTGCATTTGCGGTTTCCTCGTTAACAAAATTCTGGTGTCTGTGTTATTTCTTTTTCGCATTATATTTTGTTATATAATTGAAATATCACAAGTTATGCGTTAAGTTCAATCAATTAGAATATCAAACCTTTGTTTGTTGATTTACATTGATTGACACTTGAACATTGGTCTTTGGTACCGTTCAAGTTACTCCTCTTATATTCAATCGAGCTCACAGATTTCTATTTGTTGATTGCGGATTGAATTAAGAGTTAGATATATTAAACTCTTTGATATACTTTACTCTAGATTGAGTCTGACTGTCTAGTTGATTCTCTAGAAAGTGTATTGGAGTAAGTCCTCTCAGATTTCCAAACGAATTGTTAGGTGTGGTTGTTAGACCCCCCGTATTTTCAATTGGTATCAGAGATGGAAAACATATTAAAAGACCTCATAAGTCTGTGTTTGTAGCGATCTGATATGGACAGAGGTGATATCTCTATGAACGTACCACCAGTCTTCGATGGCTCAAATTACTTGTGGTGGAAAATTGCTATGCGTGCCTTTCTTCAAGCGCGTGATTTTCAATCATGGGTTTATGTAGTTAATGGCTATGATGCCCCCGTTGTGGCAATAGGAAATGCGACCGTTCCAAAGAATATTGGTGCATATGACGCTGCCGAGATAGTTATTGCAAAGCAAAACTCCGACGGTTTGAATGCCATCATACATGCCATTACCCCAGATCTTCAGCACCATGTGACTACGTGCACTCGGTCTAAAGATGCTTGGGATATCTTAGAAATCGTATTTGAAGGAAATACTAGTGAAAAGGAATCCAGGCTTCAAAACCTAAATTCCGATTGGGAAAACCTTTGTATGGCATATGAAGATTCATTTGATGAGTTTAATCACAAAGTGTCTGAAATTGTTAATGCATCCTTTGCATTGGGTAAGAATATTCCTGAAAAGGACATTGTGATGAAAATTCTCAGATCGCTGCCATCTAGATACGATTCTAAGAAGCATGCCATCGTTGAAGGAAATAACCTTGATGTTCTTTCCAGAAACACATTGGTTGGAAAGAAAAAGATCTTTGATCATGAGCATACATCCAAAATCGAAAAGGATGTTACCTTCAAAGCACAAAAGAACACTAAATTACTTGACAAAAGTAAAAGTGTTCATGTCTCTGAGGATGATCTTTCTGAGGGTGATTTATCAGATGAAGATATTGACAAGTCAGTCTCTTTGATCACAAGGCAGTTTAGAGATCTCTTATTAAAGAGAAGTAAACGGTTTTCAAGAGACAAACCTAGGTCACAAGTTAAACCTCACAATCACATTCCTCCTAAAAAACAGGGATGCTGACGAGGCCGATGACGAGGATATGCCACAGTGCTTTAAGTGTAAAGGTTTTGGTCATTTTCCAAATGAGTGTCCAAACCGTAGAAAATACACTGGGAACAAAGGTCTTGCTACAACTCTTGATGAAATGTCTGATCACTATGATTCCAATGAAGATGAAAAATTAAGTGTTGCACTTCTTTGTGAAGATATTGATTTTGATAATTGTAGAAATACATACATCAATTTTGATATTCTTCCAGAAGAAGACTCAACCAATCTGGAAGAAAAAATTAACCTTTCTATTTGGAAACTATCTGTCTGATTTTTCAGGTTCCATTCTGTGTCTAGCAGCTTGCACATCTCGGGCATCTGAATCATCTTATCCATTGACATGCTCTTATTGTTCACTCAAAGGTCATGAACTCTTAAAGTGTTTCAAGTACAAACACAAGATGAGATATGTCAATAAACTTAAGCGAAGAGCAAATCACCTAGCAAACAAGCTTAAACTTGTTCAAAAAACAGCTGAGGCATGTAAGATTTTATCCTCTTCAAAGAAGTTGGTTTCCAAAGATAGGTCAAGACCACTAGAGAAAAGAGTATGGTCTAAACAGTTTGATAGACAAGGGTCTATGAATTCCTCTCAAAAAGGTTATGGTGGACAGATTGTTGTTCACCACAACACAACTTGATTGTGTTGTTTTTGGTGCATCTTGTCTCATGTGCCTGATTAAAAGAGACAAGATTGTGCAAACCTCAGGCTTTAAAGATTTTTTTTTTTTTTGTTTTCTTAGATTTGCCGTGTGAAATTGGAATTCTTTCATATTGGAAGGGACATCCCTGTTTAATCAATAAAAGAGGGTTATTCTCAACAATTCTACTCTCTTTAGGGTTGTGATTGTGCGTGCGTGAACCTATGTGGTTAAAGGTTCCGTAACCCTACATTCCTTTTCCTTCTCTGAAACTCTTTTCATCTTTAGACTGCCTGTTGAGTTTAAATTGTGATTTCCTCTCACAAAACCATACACGTATGGATACTCCAAGCATCATGTGTTCTGATGGAAAAGATGTTAATATGATTGTTAAGCCATCAATCATGAAGGAAAAATATAAATCTCCGTTATCTCCAACTTTGAAAAGAAAAAGAAGGAATGTGAGGAAGCCAAGAGTTGTTCCTTCAAATTTTCAGAAGTTTTCTGGTGTTCTTGAAGAGTTGAAGGAAACAAGGAAAGAGAATCAGCAAATAAAGGCTTTTGTTATGAGAACTCTCGAAACTCAGAAGACCCTGGATCGACATCATCGGCCTAGAAGGTTTGTTGGAATTGACTCCTTTCTCCACGAACCTTATGTACCTATGGTTGTTGACGACAAGGAGTTCGGGGACGATAAAGAATTCTTCAGAGGTCTCAATATCTAGTAAATCTTCTTATGAGAATTTATTTCTTGTGTTTTTAAGAAGAATAACTAGGTTTTGGAATAGCCATTATTGTGAGTACACATAGCTATGTCCAACGTTTTCATCTTCATGTTTTTAGATTTATTTATTTAAATTCTAAATTTTTGGAAGATGATTTTTGCAATTTTAATCTTTATGATTTTATATATTGCAAACTGTTATGGGATATGTTGTTTATGTCCGTGAACCTGTAACTGTCCCATACGAGTTCAAAAGTTATCTCTGTTATGTCGGTATGAAAGTATTGATAAAAGATAGAATGAACTTTTGACTAACAAAAGTTAATGCCTTTTATGTCATTTTTTTATGGAAGAAAGGATGAAGTTTTATTTACAAGGATTATGTCTATTATATGTCATTGTGTAGATAGTGATGGAAAATAGAATGAATCCTTGTGTATTCCGCAGTATTGGTCGATCTCCGATCCACATTTTTGTGCACATACTGTGTTGCTCCGTAAGTTCTCTTATGTCAAGCATGACCAATTGAGTTGATCATTTTTGTGGTTGATTCCATTGAGATTTTTGGATTCAAATTCATGTTTTCATGTAATTTGGTTATGTCCAAAGAAATCCTTCTTTTCTTGTAAAAGCAAGGTCGCATGTGATGTTCTTTCAGGAATGACATATTATGGGGGATAGTTCTTAATTGAACTTGTGCTTAATTTCCAAATCTTTGTGGAGAGTGCGGCTGTGGAATATTATAGGGGTTATCTTGTATCTTTATAAAATCCTTGATGAATGCATTTAGCTTCGGCTTTATGATTGCATCTAAATAAGTTGGTATGTTATTCTCTTTTGGTCATGAAGTATCTCTATGAAAATTTCATGAGGATCCCACTAGTTTTCGTACATTTGCCAATTTATATTGACAAAAAAGGGGAGAATTAATGTGTAGTTTCATACTACAGATCATTATGTAAGGGGGAGTGGTTTTCATGTTGAGATGAAGTATTGACTAAGGGGGAATGATACATATCACCATAGTATTGTTGTCAAGGTTGTGATACAATTGAACTTTGATGTTGTGTAATAATACTATGACACTGTGTAACAATAATTAAGAGCATTTGTTTTCTCATTGTTATCGCTACGGATCTTCAACAAGTATGGTGCTGAGTTGAACACGTTTAGAATCATGGAGTACTTGGAAGTGACGAAGTTTTCGAGTCGTGTTGAAGATGCCAAGGAGATCAAGCATTTGGATGAGAAGCTACAAATTTTTATTTATTTTGTAATCCATATGTATTGATAGTTTTGTCACTAAAATTGAGAAAGGGGGAGATTGTTAGAGCACTGCTCGGTCGAATTCACATGCGTTGCTATCTCAAGCTTGTTTGTCAATGTTAGTGATCAAAACTATAAGTCTTGATTTCTAGGCTATTTATAGATATCTCGGACTAGGACATAGATTGTGTAGTTGAGCTTAGACTTCACGGAGTTCATCATTTGAAGACAAAGAACTACTAATGGGAGCTTGTGGAACTTCATCGACAAAAGGTATGTGGATACTTAAACTCATCTATCACTTGGAAAGTCTATTTATACTTTATCTCCTATACTGAGACATAAGTAGTATTAGATATAGTTTTCTATATACACATTTGAGATTTCGAGCTGAGTTTATCTCGCTTACATATTTCTTGAAATATGTGTTGGCAAGCTTTCTCTTCGACCAAGTTCATCTTATATCATGTGAAAATTTTCGAGTAACATCTTACATGGTTTGTGTGATACAATCATTTGGTGTTGTCTTGGAATGTTTCATTATGATTATTTCAATAACTTGAAAATTGCTTTGATGCTAATAGTGTGTGAAAATGGCTATTGTCATCCTCTAAGAAAGTTTCAATGATTGAAATAAAAGTTTAGAATACTTAACCATTATTGGATATGTCATGTTGTGCACTCTTGCACATATGTAATCCATGTCTGAGAACCATAGTATGCTCACCCGTTTGCGTACCTGTTGGTTTGAGAAATCTGGGAACCTAAGTATGCGTACATGTTTGCGTACTCGCGTACAGGTTCATGTCCGAGAATTTATGCTTGGATTTAAAGTTCGCGTACCTGTTTGCGTACTGGCGTAACTCAATCTTAGTCCGGGTATTTCAAGTATGCGTACATGTTTGCATACTTGAAGGTTAAAGTTCTAAAATCGGTTACGAACATGAACATAAACATTTATATAATAAGGAATGCAATCTTTGCAAACCGTGACTATAATGTTCATGATCGATTCGAGTGAATCAACCCGATTTTGCTTCAATTGTGTTCTTGTATAATTATATGAGAATATAGAAATTGAACAACTCTTTAACTAGTTTCATTTGAGTCATTTGAACTAGTTATGGTTAAGATGAATAAGTTTGATATGAGAGTAATCATATGGCTAACCTCGGTTAACTATTTGTGAACCAACATGGTGTACACGTTTGGGTACGGTTACATAAACCCAAATGAGGGTACATTTCATTTGTGTGTAACAAGCTAAGTTCGATCTAACAGTTGAAAGATATTAGCTTGGTTGAATCGGGTTTTTCATCTAACGGTGAATATTGAATGCTTTGTTACCAAGGTAACTTGGATTGCAAACCCTGATTTGAAAACTATATAAAGGAGAACTCAAGAAACTGGGAAAACTAATCCCCACACCTCATGTGTGTTACTAGTTGCATAACTAGATTCCATTCTCCTTTAACTTTAGGTTTCTATCGAGACCCTGTAGGTTAACGACTTCAAAGACTTCATTGGGATTGTGAATCCAGACCCAACTATTTTCTTTGTAGTTGCGTGTTCTGATCTTGCCTGATTCTATCGTATTGAGCACAATTGAAATAATTGACTCGAGATTAATTTCTATGATAGGCTAGATAAAAGTAGTCACAAACATCTTCGTCTCATCGTTTGTGATTCCAAAATATCTTTTTTCGCTAGTTGATTAAGATTATTGTGAGGTGATTGATAATACTTGGTTGTTTTTCTGGAATATAAGTCTGGTTTATCAATTAGTTCATGTTCACCTTGATTTATCAAAAGACGGAACAAAAACTCTTAGGTATTTCTGTGGGAGACAGATTTATTCAATCTATAGACTTTTCTGTGTAAGACAGATTTGTTTATAAAGTCTTCGACTTTGGGTCGTAGCAACTCTTGGTTGTGGGTGAGATCAACTAAGGGAATCAAGTGCGTAGTATCCTGCTGGGATCAGAGACGTAAGGAACGCAATTGTACCTTGAATCATTGTGAGATTTATTAAGGTTCAACTACAGTCCAGTCCGAAGTTAATTGGTAGTTGGCTAGAGTCTGTAGCGGCTTAATACAGTGTGGTGTTCAATCTTGACTATGTCCCGAGGTTTTTCTGCATTTGCGGTTTCCTCGTTAACAAAATTCTGGTGTCTGTGTTATTTCTTTTCCGCATTATATTTTGTTATATAATTGAAATATCACAGGTTGTGCGTTAAGTTCAATCAATTAGAATATCCAACCTTTGGTTGTTGATTTACATTGATTAACACTTGAACATTGGTCTTTGGTACCGTTCAAGTTACTCCTCTTATATTCAATCGAGCTCGCAGATTTCTATTTGCTGATTGTGGATTGAATTAAGAGTTAGAGATATTAAACTCTTTGATATACTTTACTCTAGATTAAGTCTGACTGTCTAGTGATTCTCTAGAAAGTGTATTGGAGTAAGTCCTCTCAGATTGCCAAACGAATTGTTGGGTGTGGTTGTTAGACCCCCCGCATTTTCAATTGGTATCACAGCAGGCAAACACATTAAAAGACCTCATAAGTCTATGTTTGTAGCGATCTGATATGAATAGAGGTGTTATCTCTATAAACGTACCACCAGTCTTCGATGGCTCAAATTACTTGTGGTGGAAAATTACAATGCGTGCCTTTCTTCAAGCGAGTGATTTTCAATCATGGGTTTATGTAGTTAATGGCTATGATGCTCCCGTTGTGGCAATAGGAAATGCGACCGTTCCAAATAATATTGGTGTATATGAGGCTGCCGAGATACTTGCTGCAATGCAAAACTCCGACGGTTTGAATGCCATCATACATGCCATTACCCCAGATCTTCAACACCATGTGACTACATGCACTCGGTCTAAAGATGCTTGGGATATCTTACAAATCGTATTTGAAGGAAATACTAGTGAAAAGGAAGCCAGGCTTCAAAACCTAAATTCCGATTGGGAAAACCTTCGTATGGCAGATGAAGATTCATTTGATGAGTTTAATCACAAAGTGTCTGAAATTGTTAATGCATCCTTTGCATTGGGTAAGACTATTCCTGAAAAGAACATTGTGTGGAAAATTCTCAGATTGCTGCCATCTAGATACGATTCTAAGAAGCATTCCATCGTTGAAGGAAATAAACTTGATGTTATTTCTAGAAACACGTTGGTTGGAAAGCTAAAGATCTTTGATCATGAGCATACATCCAAACTCGAAAAGGATGTTGCCTTCAAAGCACAAAAGAACTCTAAATTACTTGACAAAAGTAAAAGTGTTCATGTCTCTGAGGATGATCTTTCCGAGGGTGATTCAACAGATGAAGATATTGACAAGTCAGTCTCTTTGATCACAAGACAGTTTAGAGATCTCTTATTAAAGAGAAGTGAACGGTTTTCCAGAGACAAACCTAGGTCACCAGTTAAACCTCACAATCGCATTCCTCCTAAAAACAGGGATGCTGACGAGGCTGATGACGAGGATATGCCACAATGCTTTAAGTGTAAAGGTTTTGGTCATTTTGCAAATGAGTGTCCAAACCGTAGAAAATACACTGGGAACAAAGGTCTTGCTGTAACTTTTGATGAAATGTCTGATCATTATGTTTCCAATGAATATGAAAAATCAAGTGTTGCACTTCTTTGTGAAGATATTGATTTTGATAATTGTAGAAATACATACATCAATTTTGATATTCTTCCAGAAGAAGACTCAACCAATCTGGAAGAAAAAATTAACCTTTCTATTGGAAACTCTCTGTCTGATTTTTCAGGTTCCACTATGTGTCTAGCAGCTTGCACATCTCGGGCGTCTGAATCATCTTATCCATTGACATGCTCTTATTGTTCACTCAAAGTTCATGAACTCTCAAAGTGTTTCAAGTACAAACACAAGATGAGATATGTCAATATACTTCAACGAAGAGCAAATCGCCTAGCAAACAAGCTTAAACTTGTTCGTAAAAATGCCGAGGCATGTAAGATTTTATCCTCTTCAAAGAAGTTGGTTTCCAAAGATAGGTCAAGACCACTAGAGAAAAGAGTATGGTCTAAACAGTTTGATAGACATGGGTTCTATGAATTCCTCTCAAAAAGGTTATGGTGGACGGATTGTTGTTCACCACAACACAACTTGATTGTGTTGTTTTTGGTGCATCTTGTCTCATGTGCCTGATTAAAAGAGACAAGATTGTGCACACCTCAGGTTTTAAAGATTTTTTTTTTTTGTTTTCTTAGATTTGCCGTGTGAAATTGGAATTCTTTCATATTGGAAGGGACTTCCCTTTTTAATCAATAAAAGAGGGTTATTGTCAAAAATTCTACCCTCTTTAGGGTTGTGATTGTGCGTGCGTGAATTGTGTGGTTAAAGGTTCCGTAACCCTACATTCCTTTTCCTTCTCTGAAATTCTTTTCATCTTAAGACTGCCTGTTGAGTTTAAATTGTGATTTCCTCTCACAAAATCATACACGTATGGATACTCCAAGCATCATGTGTTCTAATGGAAAAGATGTTAATATGATTGTTAATCCATCAATCATGAAGGAAAAAAGAAATCTCCGTTATCTCCAACTTTGAAAAGAAAAAGAAGGAATGTGAGGAAGCCAAGAGTTGTTCGTTCAAATTATCAGAAGTTTTCTGGTGTTCTTGAAGAGTTGAAGGAAAAAAGGAAGGAGATTCAACAAATAAAGTATGTTTTTATGAGAACTCTTGAAATTCAGAAGGCCCTGGATCGACATCATCAGCCTAGAAGGTTTGTTGGAATTGACTCCTCCCATTAAGCGCAAGTTCAAGTTATATCATTAAGCGCAAGTTCAAGTTATAACTCTCCCCCATTATGTTGTCATCCTCTCGCAAGAACAAAATAACAACAACAACCTTTACCAGAGAAAGGTTGAATTGGTTTTAATTAATGCAAATAGCAAAAGTTGAAAACCCCGAACCACATATGCTTTTATGTTAAACACAAATCGATTCAACATATTGTGACTTTTTCACATATGAGTTTCAATCGGAACACCTTATGATCCTTTGATAAAGCCTACCAACTTGGGCTAGAACTTAATCCCGCTAAATCAAAAAGCCACACAAACCATAAGGGTTCACACATGATATGAGATCGAATATTAAGGTTAAGAAAACCGACATCAAACATCCCATAAACACATAGCAATAATATAAAGCATTCAAGCACAGGCAATGGAATCGAAAAACTATCACAAGAAAAATTATAAAATATAAATGTTAGAGCGAAGCTCGGTTGAACCCACCAAGCGTTGGTATGTCAAGTTTGGTTATCATATTTTAGTGAATTAAAACTCATGTTAAGAGTCGCTTGATTATGTACTAGAGTCAACTTCGTATAGGTTAGCTTGAAAGTATTAGGATATGAGACTTTACAAGTATTGCGAAGACTTGAAGAAGCCGTGAAAAAGCAAGGATCTACAACGACAACAATCATCCTTCCACTTGAGGTTAGTGATATTTGACTTGAACTGTTTCATTCCCTAACGTATCTTTCAAGTCGTGCATATTGAAAACAAAACTGCGAAGCATATTTAAACTCTAGATAGACATAGTATTAAGGAATACAATACGAGGTTTATTGCTTAACCATTAAACTTTGTAGATAAGACATCGCCATAACCATTTCAATGATATGGTGATTATGTATGGGTATGAGGTGAGGATTTCATCCTAGGGAACAATGTTTTACATGTGTTCTAAAGAAATAAGTTCATAAACTTGTTTGTGAATCGAAAAGGAAATCGACATGCGTTATTGGTTTTGTTATTCATTGCATATCTTATGAACAACTAATATGTGTGATTGAGTATAACCGTTCACGACTTGTTGTGTTCTTGATAGAACTATTCACAAAGGCCTGACTTATGTATTGGTATGACTTTTATTAGTGAAACCGATCTTAAGTAATCACCTGAGATGGTATGATCGGGTTTGCAATTTTCTGTCTGACCAAATATGCGAAAGGGGAACCGATCCTAGTAAGAGGTGCAGTACATCACAAAGGGGAACCGATCCTTGTATGAGGTGCAGCAAGGTTTATAGCAGAAAGGGGAACCGATCCTATGAACATGTGCAACACGTTTTTAGGCAAAGAGGAACCGATCCTATGGACATGTGCAACACATATAAGTTAGATACCATATATATGTGGGGAACCGATCCTAGTACCTAGTCAACCGAATTTTGGAAAGCTAGTGTGACTATGCACAATACTCACATGGAAGGTAGAACCAAAACTTGTTTTGGTAGAACCATTAAACCCATAATTGTGATTGAATGTTATTTGATCAATCGCATAGTTCTTGAAAATCAGATGAACCAATTCTAAACTTGTTTGGAAGTGTGGCAAATCGGTTTCAAGGTTGTAAGTGTGAAATAGAACTTACAAAATTAAGATGTCGACATACTTTGAACACGTGCCATGAATGTTTATTTCTTTAATTGTTCAAAGTTATTCCTTCATATCTAAGGGAAGAGAATCCCAAGATCGAAACATAAATAAGTTAAGAATCTTTTAATTAAGGTATTTAACTTCATTTTGTAGGGAAATAAGAATTAGTAATGTGCATTTACTAATTAGAGATTTTCCGAGAAATTTCGATCATTATTTTTGGACAGAGCATTTCCAGGAATTATGGAAGCCGAATTTGTGCTTTAATGAATATCTTGAGAATATTTTCGGTTTTGGAAATTCCTTGGTGTCCAAACTTTCTTGTCTATAAATACTTGAAGTTTGACTTTCTAGCAAACCAATCCTTCGTAACAACAGACTTCCTCTTTGTCGTGTTGTTACTGGTGTAACCGCCTATTCGGAGAGGAGAGTAACCTAATTAGGCGAAATCTCTTACGGCCGCTCAGTTTAAAGACTTCTTTGGGATTGAGAAGCTCTACGAGTACCATTGGTGGGAAACTAGATAATTGCGGTTTATCTTTTGTTTTCTTTGATTTGATTGACTAACGGTGGTTGAAATTTGATTGCACCTAGTTTTTTTATGCTTGAGAATCTTTTCTTCTGATATAAGATTCACTCAAACTAGTTCAGAGTTTCGACAAGGATCTTTAGACTGTTATTAGTTCTAAAGACGATCTTGTGATAATCCATTGTTAACATCCTCCGTTCTATGTGTGATTGATCACAAGATATTCAAGTGATTGTGTGCTGGTGTTTATTGAAGATCTAAGAAGATTTGAAGACAAAGAAGATATTGAAGATTTCTGATTTGTGGGTTCATAATCTTTAGTGTGCATAATACTTGTTTCGGTAAAAGAGGATCCAATTAATAATCGGTTTATCTTTGTGATAGATTGGATTGATTAATTGAGTAGATCAGCATCAACACAATTCTTTGGATGAATAGTGTTGTTGGCTTAATCTTAAACGATTACTTCGGTAATTGAACATAAGATAGATCTAAAGACCTGACGAAGGAGTTTATGTTAATAGAGTTGATACCAAACATATTTGTTGTTCCTAATTTGTTTGGAATACGAACCAAAGGAATTGTTCCAAGTAGTGACTAAGGTCGGAGGCGTGGGAATACAGACGGAACTAGGTGAACTATAGGTTTAGTTGCTTGGTCTCAACTATACGAAGTTAGGTGTAATTTTGTGTAGCGGCTTAATCCTGAGAGTATTCAATTCTGGACAAGGTCCTGGGGTTTTTCTGCATTTGCGGTTTCCTCGTTAACAAAATCTTGCTATGTCATTTACTTTATATTTCCGTGTTATAATTGTTTTATTATAATTAAAGTAAATTACACAAACGTTATTCCTTTTTACTTGATAAGTGAATCCTATTGTGTTTGGTTAAGTCCAAACCTTTTTATCAAGTAACATACTTCGTTGTTGTATTGTCTCGATATCGTATCCATACACGATCACACGAAGTGTGAACCGATTAGTTGTATTGTCTCGACTCAGTCCATAGAAAATCACTTTCGGAGAAAGGAATTATAGGTAGGAAAAGTTTTATCTTGAGGTATATTTGGGTACCCTCGCCTTTTCAATTGGTATCAGAGCAGGCAAACACAAAAAGATCTAACAATCTGTGTTTGATGCGATCTAACCTATAAGAATTGAATCTAATGAATGATTCAGTTAACGTAAAGTAAGACATCAAGAGTTTTGAATTAACACTTGATGATGGCATCTACGAATCAATATTTAAAGATATCATCACTAGAGATTCTACTAGACAAGTTAATCTTGTTAATAATGTAAAAACCGATGACGACTGGAAAATACGTCTACAAGAAGGGTTAGATGAAATTTCCGATGATGATGACTCAGATTTTGAATAAGAAGTAGAAGAGGATATCTCAAAATACTCTAAACTGCTGGATCCTTTGAAAAATTAAAAACTAAAAACTTCGGATTTTATTGGTTTTATGACTCCTCTTTGTCGTGAGAACAAGAAACTGATGAAGGTTTTTCAAGGATATTATATTGGTTACCGCACAAGTGATTATCTTCTTAAAGATCATACAAACGATCTAAATTCTAAGGAATTAGAATGTGAAAATCTTCGAAGAGAACTGTCTTTATCGGAAAAGAAACGTGCTGAATCGGAAGCAATGTTTAATTCTCGACAAATACAGGGTCTTGAAGAAAAAGCCAGTGCTAGTCTCTCTCAAACAAAATTGTTAGAGAAAAAACGTGATGTTGCTTTTAAAAAAATTCACTTGTTGGAAGAAAAACTTGTTGAATCTGATGCAAGGATTAACTCTCAACAAAAGATTTTTGAAGAGAAAGAAGGTGTATATATCTCTCACGAGAAAAACACCTTGAGGCTGATCTAGCTGGTGCTCTTGATAAAATCAAGACATTGGAAGAAGAAAATTTGAACTTGAAAAAGTTCAATGATAGCACAGACAATTTAACCTCAATGTTAGAAGCAAGTAGAAATCATCGTGATACACGAGGATTGGGCTATAATGGAATAGATGCTTCAAATATTAACAAAGAGGTAAAATTTATTAAAGCTATAAATTCTTCTAAACCAGAGGCTTCCACTTATGACAAAGATGCTCATATTTCTTGTAAAGAAGAAAATTTTGTCAAGCCTAAGAATAGTGTTCAACCAGCATTAATCAAACAAGGCACTTCTGCTAATGTCAATAAAGCAACAACGTTGAACAAGGATGAGAAGAAGAAGACTCATCGAGCTCCAATGCAAGAGGATCCACAAAAAGGTAACATTAAAACTCATACTTCGTATATTTATACTAAGCATTGTTATTTTTGTGGTAATAAAGGACACTTGCAATGGGGATGCAAAGTTCGTAAGATGCAAGATGCACTTTCTATTGTATCAAACGAATTGGCTAAGTTTTCTCCTCATAAGAACTCAGATCGGTATTGTCCTAAGTTTAGGCAATAGAATTATTACAATGATAGTTCAAATTTTGCATATCACTTGACAAGTGATAAGCACGTAGGTGCTACATTTTATACCCATATTTGTATTAGCTAGGACTCAATATTTTGGCTAATGACATTATTTTAGTGCTTTTGTAGAAAGTACCAGCGAATTGGATTACCGGAAGAGTAAACAAGTAAAAATGGCGTTTGCGACAAGAATAGCCAAGACCGAATTCATCACATCCGTCCAACTTAGTATTGTGGCTGCCTTGTTGACTTGTTATGCAGTTGGACCATCTAACCATTCACGGCACTAGGAGCATATGGAGCTTAGCCAATTGTTGGCTATCTAACGTGGCCAAAGTGGTAATTGCTGTGAGGTACTATCAACTAATGGATGTGGTGCTGAGATATAAAAGTGTTGTTGAGTTAAAATAGTGGGAGACGTGTGCAGTAAAAGGAACACTCGTACTCTTTTCTTCCCAGGAAAAAGAGAGTTTCATTTCTTGTTTGAGCAGGAGCTGCACGCGACGAGAGTGAATTATGGGTTTTCTTTATCTCTCTCTTAACTGAAATTCGAGTCTGTATGGGGTGATTTGTATGAGTTTTTGCAGCTGGTAGAAAATGAAGAATGCATGTGTTTCCGCCATGGTTTTGAGTTGTGTATCATGGAAGAAGGATAATGCTCATGGTTGCATAGGCGGCATCAATTTATTTCAGTTGAGCTTCCGGTGTTGGTTGTGGATCGATTACTCGGCTAAGAAGTATAATAGCAATGGGAATAAATTGGGTTTGTGGCTAGTTCTTGTCTAACAATGCCAATGAACTCTTGGTCTCGAGTTAAGAAAGTATAATAGCGCTGTGTACAGGCCATGGAGTTTGAGAGAAGTGTTGTGGTTAGAGAAAGTATGATGTGACTAGCTGATGCTAACATTGGTTTCATGGAGAGCTTATTTATTAAACGTGACATAGATGGTTTGAGTAAGGGAAGGAGATGTTCACTGCTGCCGAGAACTTGATGGCTCATAGCAAACGTGAATGGAGATGTCATTCCACATAAGGATTCAGTCCCTGAAGATTCCAGTGGTGTACTTAGTTCTTACAGCAACAACGAGCGGATTTGGTGCAATGAAATCATGGAGCTTATGGTCGTTGAAGTGGTTCGATTGAATAGGATGGGTTGATGCTAACGACGACAGCTCTTTTATAAGGCAGTGGGGTTCGATCTGGGAATCTTAGAAGTTGAGATAGAATCGATCTTAGTGGCGGTCGTTCAAGGCTCTACAACTGCGGCATTCAAATGGAAGAAGATGGCAGTAACGGATTCTATACTCTCAGATTGTTGTTGATAATCGAAGACAATGATGGTCTTTCTATCATGCCGTACGACATCAATATATAATGGGATTCGAATGTGATGATGGAGTATTGGAATTCGGTGATGGTTGCAGTCGGTGGAGTTAGTGGCTGGACGAATGGACAGAAGAGCTAGTGGTTGTCGATGGCTGAAAGAGGTGCAGAAGAAACTGAGGAGTTTGGGCTGATGTTGTACTAGCAATTGACGACGACTGGAATTGGTCAAGTGTTGCCTAGATGGAGAAGAAAATGGGAAGCGCTGTTGGGTCCAGTTTCGGCAGGTGTTTAATTAATGGAATGGGCCTTGGTAGATGGTTCTAGGTATGATATTAAACTCGCATCAGCACTTATAAAAACGAAGAGAATAAACCGGAGTTTGAGTTTTTTGGGAGGCAGGCTGGAGTTCATCTTTTAGAGAAGGAGGCGCGGCTGGAAGTCCTCATACGGAAGAGGAAAACGACTGGTTCCATCGTGGTGACGGCGATTGTGATCGGTTTATCTTTCTCATCTCTTAGTCATTTGTTTTGCGTGGGTTTTAAGAAACCCATAGCCATGTTCTAATTTCTTCGTAACTAGGGTTTTATGTTTGAAACTACTTTGGGTATTAGGCTATTTTGATTGATTATATAGCAATAGACCATTATGATTTGAATAAATTGATCTCCTAATATTGTTTATTGGTTTATTGAAAAATGAGTTGTTGCTCCACGGGTTTAGTAATAACCTTTGTGCGTAATTGGATAATTTTAAAAATAGTTTTGGTCTCGTTATTTGATAGTTCATGCTTGGGTTGAATCCTTTGATGGGTTATACTTAGAAGAGACGGATACAATTTGTGAATCGATAATTTAGTTTCGTATAACTTTCTCGCTAACACAAATTGATGGTGCTTGCTTGGGTTTAGTCTTTTGATATGCCATGCTTAGGGTGTCCTAGTGATATTTGCGACTCTAATACATATAATAGGTGGTGTCGATAGAACGAAGAATAAACATATATTTGCAATCCTGTTTCATTTCAGTAATCAAATAGAGATAGTAGTGGATACCATGAGACCCTGATTACCGACTCTCCCATTGAATTTCTTTTATTAGTTTAGTTAATTTTATTATTTCTTTTTACGTTTCTCAATTATAAAAATCTCAAGAACATCATTTCTGATTATTAGTGATATTGATAAGAATATTTCCACCGCTCCTCGTGGGAACGACTCGTACTTGCCTCTGTCTACTAGTTAGACACCGTGCGATTGCGGTTTATTACAAATAGGTATCTCCGGATCCTATCAACAAGGTCATTTCATAAAAGACCCAATTATAGAAAGAGAGATGACTTTTTAAATGCAAAAACAAGATCTGATGTTCCAAATTGGAGAAAAGGTGTTTCGCAAAATATTCAAACGGAAAATGATCCAAATGGTATGAAGGAGAAAGCTGCTCTTGCGAAACCTAACTCTAAATGGGTCCCGAAGTCTTCCATAGCCAAGAAGGGACCAAAAGTTAGTCACAAGAATGAATCTCAGCTGTTGTTGATGGTGGATTTTCGTTTAAGGTTAAATTTGTAAATAACCGGAAAACTCATGTCTTTGACATCTTGTAAAAGATAAAGCCGTTTATAAGTGACGGATACTCCTCACTTAATTCACCAAGAATGGAGCATGTAGCAACAATCCCATTCTGTGAATACATGAAATTCCTCCAGGTTGGAGCATGTGGCAACAATCCCTTCCTGTGAATTTCATATCAACCTTGTATTTCCTGTACTCATTATCAGTGTGGCATGACGACTGAGTGTTACTCTTACAGAGTAACACGAACCTCCAAGCACTATAATGAATCATTATCAATGTGGCATGACGACTGAATGTTACTCTTATAGAGTAATACGAACCTCAAGCACTATAATGAAACCATGTACGAAATACCCGTACATGTGTTGATTCTCGGTGTGTTATACTAGCCCGAGCCCTCTCGGTGTGTTATACTAGCCCGATTGAGCCTCACGGTGTGTTATACTAGCCCGATTGAGCATCCTGACTTGACTGTATCAGTCTCCGGATATGATCTGATCGCAGTCATCCAACTCCACAAGCATGATTGGATGACCACAGATCAATTCCATCACCCTAAGCATGGTATGGAATACCCACGGCCTTAGCTTGCCGTATATAATCGATCGTGAGTCATCCAACTCCACAAGCATGATTGGACGACCAGATCAATTCCATCACCCCCAAGCGGTATGGAATACACACTACCGACTCCGCATGGTCGACCATTGGCCTTTGCTTGCCAAGAAACCGTCCATACCAAGCATTATGGGCGGAAAACCTAAAATAGGGTTTGCGGCATATTACATGTGCCGCAAAACGGTCTCAACCATCCATCTTCGCAGGTATAGATGGAGGGTGTAGATGTAGACTCAAAGGGCCCGGAGCATGTCGACACAATCACCATGTGACCGCCTAACACTTGACCAATCGGTCAAAACCAACCATGATTGGTTACAACACATTCGTCCGCCTGAAAGAGCATGGTCGCACGGCTTTGAAAGCCAAAATTAGGGTTCAAGCCATCACGCGCGTCCATCTCCTCCCTGTATGAATGGAGGGTCACAGACAGATTAAGCAGTCCGGTCATACCAAAGATGACTACCGTGGCCCATCTACCTCTTCTTGCGGTCGGCCAAGGCATATCATGCCTGGCCAATCCAAAACGCCCGCTCAAACATGCGTGGTTACACTTCCCAAATTGCAAATCGATCTCGACCACTCAACTTCACCGGACGAATTGGGTGGCTTAGATCGCGTTTTTCATGGGACGGTGAGACATGGGCGTGAACATCAGCCTACCATCTTCACGCCAAACCAACCGCCAAGACCGACCAAGCTAGGTCGTCTTGGAAACGCGGCTTTAAGAGAGTATGGCGCGCGGCTTCTTGCGGTATCAAACTCTTATCGCAAAATCGATCTCACCACTCCTCTTTGCCGGTCAAATTGAGTGGCCCAGATCGCGCTTTCATGAGGGAACGGAATACAGGCACCTACACCATCATGCCGTCAACACGCATGTATGGCCTGGGTCCTCTCCAAAATCCTTCCCATGCTTGGTTCTCACCAAGTCAAGAGTGATGCTTGCGCACCTCTTTAAAAACCTAATTTCATCAACGGTCGCAGATGAGTGTCTCAAACATCATCTCATCCGTCCGACTTCACCAGCTTGGTTATACAACCCCGGCCTGGAGTCAATTGGTCGAAGGCGTCATTACCCATCGCCTTACCACACCACAATGCAAAAGACTACGATAAATACACACGATACTTCACAAGTATCGACTTTAACAATAACGCAGTTATTCAATTCAGCATTACATGCTATCTTTCGTGGATCCACGATCCACATTCCGACATCAATCATGTCACAAACGGGGGATACATACCGGGTATTGGTCTCGGGTTTACGGCGTGCGGCGTGCAACGCGCCATCACAAGAACGTGTTAGAAAGTCATGGACGGTTAGAGATGAACAGAAAAAGTGGGCAAGACTGGTCGTGTGTCCGACACACAACTCCACTACTCCATCATTCCACTACCTCCACTTCCCACGAGAAACGTGAATGAGGCTCAATGACTTGTATAAATAGGTTCTCCGTCCTATTTCCAACAACAAGGAATAACGGAGAACAACACAAGTTCGATGAGACAAAAACCAAGTGTTAATACAAATCGTATTCAAACACTCGAGCCTGCTTGCATCAACCGTAAGCTTGCTCATCTTTCTGTTACAAGTCATAAGCAAGCCAACACCTTCACAATCTCAACACCTTCTTCGCTTCCTCCCTAAGATCAACCCCATCTCCTTCACTTTGTGACCGAAACAAGTCCTGGAACGGCCATTTCTTGGTTTAGGCCGGACTTGCACAGATTGATCTCTCGAATCTATAAGCACTCACCGCGCAGTGCATTTGTTGAAGGTTTAGATTCATTCCTCATCCACACCCCAAATTACCAAATTCTGCAGGAGTAGTTTTCACCCATAAACAATTGGAGACCACAGTGGGAGATTGATCTATCGGTTGCATAAAATTGAATCCTCAATTTTTCAGTTTCCATCTCCCAATTACAACGGGCGGTTCGAGATATCATGGGAAGCATAGCTTGGAATGCTTGGAGGATGTCTTGGCAAATCAAGTCGGATCACCAGGAGGCAGAGCGAGACATTTCGCCTTTTGAATGATATAGCGGCACAATTACAAGAAGGGTCGACGAGCGTCTATTCGTGCAAAGACAAGAAATGTTGAATCATTAGCCGAGTCACACCTTTACCTATGGAGAGGCAAAAGAGCGCGTAATCCGCAGGAGACTCAGGAAAGAGGAACAGCATGTTCCAGTCGACAATGAAGATCCGAGGCAACTCCACGGGATAAAAGACTTGTCCGGAGTACTACAATGCCTGCCGGATAAAGAAAGGGAGCCTGCAGCCTATGGAGCCCTGCTAGAAGATTTGTATTTCAAAACTCTCATTGAAGCACGGAAGACTGTCCAATCCGCGTCGGCCTTCCAACCAACTGAAGGAACGCTTGAGGAAGGAGAAATCAATCAGGAATGCCTGAATACAGAGGATGGGAGCGCGTTCAATCCTGGCCACTCCAAGAAGACATTACGACACCTTCCACATCCCTCTACCTAGGCAAGCGATCTGCAGATATGATGGCACTCACAAGTCCTCCAACTTCATCTCATGTTCCACATCAAAGCCACGCAGAGACATTGCAACGCCCGCTAACGCAGAAAAGCTAGACTCAAGGTACTTACATTTCCCTTCCCAATGAAGAAGACTGAGCTGCGGAGACGTGGGTGCGAAATGGAGAGGTGGAGCTACCCCCGTATGGCTTCCGCCTCTTGATCAAGAAGTAATGGACCCGAGGTACCGTCATTACCACCGGTTCCTTCATCACCCCACCAGTGAATGCAACGCTTTGAAGCGCATTGTTCGGAGAAGCTTGGTTCCGAGAGATAGCTTGCTGAGGATTTTCTTAGAGAGACTACTCCGGTTTGATATAAGTGAGGCTTCAAAAGGCAAGTAAGTTTTACTCAACAACTTTACAAGAAAGATAGTTTAGAATTCACCGGGGACTTAGCATCCCGCACATAGAGAAAGAGGCTCAAAGTGATCAAACGCCATGTTTGTTTCCATTCGTATTCTCCCCTTTACATAACATTTGCAATTTCATGTAATATGTGCAATCATTCATGACCAAGATGCAAATCTCATTTAAAATAATCTCTTTCAAAAAAGGGGTGTTCACAAAACTATCTCAAAATAAGCCAATTCAATTACCTATTAATCCAAAACCTAAGTCAAAGAAAATCCTCACTATCACTCAAAAAGAAAAGCATATAAGAGAAAACGCCAAATATAGCACGAATACTTCAAGGAAAGTCTTTAAGCAACAACTCATCCTTCTGGGCAAGAGATACTTTCATCCTTTGGAGCACGGCCTGCTTCAAAAGATAACTTCTCAACCTCTTCTTCCCGACGAGCAACACAGTCATGGGAAGGGACTTCATCCCAATTTCTGGAGCTCTGAATCTTGGAGAAGCCTTCGAAGAACCAAGGAGCATTGAAGCTGTACTGCGCAAACACGTCCAGATGGCACCTCCAATCTTCAATCACCTCTTCGAAATCACTTCCACTGGCCGCAGCCGCTCATCCCCGGATAGAAACTAAAGCTTCTGACGCGGTTGACCAATGCAAGACGACTCTTGAGCTTCGTGGTGGTAGCAATATGTCCGTGTTTCTCCCATATTGCCGTGTACAACTCTTCAAACTGAACCGGCACGCTGAATCCACCAACCAACACATGACCGGATAAGGGACAAGAAAAGGAGGATCGAACGAAGCCCCGGGGAGTGCATCATCACCCAGTAATTCACCAACCACAGGAGCCTTGTCGGTTGCGGGAGAACTTTCGGAAGGAGTCACCACAATGGCCATATTTTCCTAACCTCGTTCAGATGGATTTCAAGGGGAGCCGTCTCAACTACAAAGCAGTACCTCGCTCCCTACATTCCTTACGGCATCTATTTCGCTCGGGTGCCGATTTCCATCACGACCCGTCGACAAGATCATTAAGGGAAGCGCCTTGTTCAACCGAGCTTGCATCATCTCCGTCATTGTCGAAAAAGGAGCGGTTTCTCCGCACTTCTCGATGAAGGTCATGACGCTGCATCTTCTCAAAGATGAAGATCAAGATGGCCGGACCTCTACGGCATGAAGGCCTGTACTCACCCGACTTCTTAGCATGAAGACCAAGACCGCCACCTTCTCGTTTTGAATGCGCGCCAACATTGTGAAGGCATTATCTTTCGAAATTCCCGATTTCAAGCAAAGATCGCTTTAGAAAAATTTACACTGAGAAATGAAAGAACCGACGGAAGAAATTTAAATACCGCATATTGGAAGAATTGAGGATTACCTGGACCGCATGCTTGCCTCTTCGCGCCTCACTCCTACTTGGGGACCGCAACTCTCACTCTCCGTCCGGCTGGATGGAAGTAGCTTCAACCGAAATGCTTCCAAGGCATCGAAGATGGTTCGCTACGGAATCCGCCACAACGCTTCTCCGAAAATTTCGGAAAACCGAAGCGCTGTCTACTCCAAAATTCCTTATACTTATCTGTTATCACCGGGTTTCCCAATAGGCCAAGGGAAGGCTCACCCTGGCCTAAGAACACATTGGCGTTAAGAATTTGTGGAAGGAATTCTTTCGGAGCCCCGGTGGACGGATAAATGGGACACCCCGATCAAATCCCATTTGGCGAGCAGCCCCCTGTCAATGTTGTACGAGTCACGTAAAATTCTCCGTTGAATAGAGACGGACATATCTCGGAATGTAGCTGCGCATGTAAATAATTTCCCGCGTATCTCATGGTCTCAACATCGGTACGCAACACAACACAAGGATCGTCGCAAAAGGTCCTTGGTCAATGATGGAAGAATGAATCGGCCCCTGGACGGAAATCTACGGGAAGAAACGTTGTCAAATACATCCACAAGTTTCGCACCGGCTCTAGGACGCTTCTTATTCCATCTGAGTATTCTCGAGCCACCGTACAAGTTAACGAGTGAAGGTGCAGTAGGAGCATAACTTCTGAAGTGTTCCCATAAGAGCGCCTGAAGAAAAGCGAAGTGAACGTGCGACTCCACCTTCTTGCACCCGTTAGAAACATGCATATCCATTGCTAAGGCGTCCAGATGAGAATACAGTGATCCAAGGAACAATGAGCCCAGCGGAAGAACTTCACCCTTCGCCAGCCTTATAGCAATCTTAACGAGGTCACTTCTAATGGTCTTCTTTCCAGAACCGTCATCGAATACATCTCTGGATAACCATAAAGACAGAATGCAATCACGCCGAGCTCATTTTCCAGCTTCTTGATCTGGCTCGGGTCTACGGAGACCACTCCGACACCCACCAAGTATAAAAGCATCTCGCATCTTTTTCTCCTCCTTGTCCGTGACTCTCGAATCCCTCCGCCTTTTGAAGTATAGCATCATAGTTACTTTGTTCCGCATCAGAGAGCTCGTAAGAAAGACTTCCCAAGAACAGGCAGATTCATTAATGCAGCCACACTCTCCAAAGTAATAGTCATCTCTCCCCATCTAGATATGGCTGTGTGAGTAGAAATACGCCACCGAGAAATGAAGGTAATCAAACCCGCAATATCTTTCCTAATTTCAAGGGTAGCAGACGCCATGACCGCATCGAGAATTTGTGCTTTGGTCAAATTTTCCTTAATGCCCTTATTACTCAACATGCGTCTCATCCATCCTTCATAAGAACCCGAGTGAGTATGGCAAGTCTTGAAGTCAATAGGAGAAGGTGGATATTCGTTTCTCTGGAGACAAAATCTCATCACGAGTGCTGAAGAGGAGAATGGATCGGCTTCCATATTTTCTGAACCGGAAAGCAAGACTATCTTATGAGAAGGATGCTTCCTAATATTTGGAAAGGCAAGGTGAACAACTCATCATTGATGTTCGGCGTATCTTTGAAGCTATCAACACTTCCCGACTTGGCACCAGCTGCTATCTTCGAAGACATATCGACAGGTTCTTTCTACCGCAATGAAATAAAAGACAGAAGTTAGAACTTGTACGAAAGCATATGAGAAGTGTAGTCACATTACCTAAGACACAACTCACACAATGGCCGGTCCAAACATCATACAAGTTTTGCCTGTATTGATTTCAAGTTCTCCGGTATAACTTTCAAGTCACCATGCATTGATTTCAAGACCGTGCAAGTTTCACCTGTACAAATTTCAAGTTCGATGCAAATTTCGCTCAAGCATGTGTGAGTAAGACCCACGTCCTAAATACACGGTGGGCCCACATTCATCCGCATGCATCATAACACGATTTTCTTTATTCATGGGAATCGTGTCTCACGGATTCAAGCCAAATGGTGGAAAAAGCTAAGCATGCACATGTCTTACAAAAGGTATTTACCTAACAAACTAGGGTTTGACCGTTAAAAAAAAAAAAAAAAAAAAAAAACGAAACCTACCTTGTAATGACGGGACGGGAGCAACTCCGGCAACGGACGGCGGTGGTTCCCGCAACGATTCCGCAACGGCAACAGCTTTCTTCGACAAAAAAGAATGACCCGGACGGGAGCTGCTCATAACAAAAAAAAGGGGAGAGAACTCGTGGAGAAAAAAGGAGAAGGATCTTGTCTCTTTTATAGACAAAAATTAGAAGAATCCAAATAGAAGAAGGATTCCTCCCTTATTTGGTTTCCTCTTTTGATTCAAATACCCAAAGAAAGAAACCGCCCCACCAAAGGATTCCATACAAGCGTGACGGCGTGGGAAACTAGCGGTCGACCAACACTCTTCCGGGTAAACTCCTTTTATCATGTCTTTCTCACATATGTATGTCACCATCTCATGCCTACCACACAATAGTGTAACCATTATGTGCTAGGCAGGGACTTAATGTTGATGGTGGATTTTCGTTAAGGTTAAATTTGTAAATAACCGGAAAACTCATGTGCCGACATCTTGTAAAAGATAAAGCCGTTTATAAGTGACGGATACTCCTCACTTAATTCACCAAGAATGGAGCATGTAGCAACAATCCCATTCTCAATACATGAAATTCCTCCAGGTTGGAGCATGTGGCAACAATCCCTTCCTCGTGAATTTCATATCAACCTTGTATTTCTTTACTCATTATCAGTGTGGCATGACGATCGAGTGTTACTCTTACTGAGTAACACGAACCTCCAAGCACTATAATGAATCATTATCGCTGTGGTATGACGACCAATGTTACTCTTACTGAGTAACACGAACCTCCAAGCACTATAATGAAACCATGTACGAAATACCCGTACAAAGTTGATTCTCGGTGTGTTATACTAGCCCGAGCCCTCTCGGTGTGTCATACTAGCCCGATTGAGCCTCTCGTGTGTTATACTAGCCCGATTGGCTTGCATCCGGACTTGACTGGGATCCCGGATATGATCCATCGCAGTCATCCAACTCCGCAAGCATGATTGGATGACCACATCAATTCCATCACCCTAAGCATGGTATGGAATACCTGAGCCTTAGCTTGCCGATATAATCATTCGTAATCATCCAACTCCACAAGCATGATCGACGACCTGATCAATTCCATCACCCCAAGCAATGGTATGGAATACACACTACGAACCCGCATGGTCGACCATTGGCCTTTGCTTGCCAAGAAACCGTCCATACTAAGCATTATGGGCGGAAAACCCTAAATTAGGTTTGCGGCATATTACATGTGCCGCAAACGGCCTCAACCATCCATCTTCGCAGTATAGATGGAGGTGTAGATGTACTCAAAGGGCCCTGAGCATGTCGACACAATCACCATGTGACCGCCTACACACTTGACCAATCGGTCAAAACCAACCATGATTGGTTACAACACATTCGTCCGCCCAAAGAGCATGATCGCACGGCTTTGAAAGCCAAAATTAGGGTTCAAGCCATCACGCGCGCCCATCTTCTCCTCCACGAACGAATGGAGGGTCACATTAGATTAAGGTGTCCGGTCATACCAAAGCATGACTACCGTGGGCCCATCTACCTCTTTTTCTTATGGCTCGGCCAAGGCATATCATGCCCGGCCAATCCAAAACGCCCGCTCAAACATGCGTGGTTACACTTCCCAAATTGCAAATCGATCTCGACCACTCAACTTCACCCCACGAATCACGGCTTAGATCGCGTTTTCATGGGACGGTGAGACATGGGCGTGAACATCACCCTACCATCTTCACGCCAAACCAACCGCCAAGACCGACCAAGCTAGGTCGTCTTGGAAAACGCGCCAAGAGAGTATGCATGCGCGCGCCATGCGGTATCAAACTCTTATCGCAAAATCGATCTCGACCACTCCTCTTGCCGGTCAAATTGAGTGGCCCTGGGATCGCGCTTTCATGAGGGAACGGAATACAAAGCGCCTACACCATCATGCCGGGCCAACACGCATGTATGGTCGGTCCTTCCAAAATCCTTCCCATGCTTGGTTCTCGAAAAGTCAAGAGTGATGCTTGCGCACCTCTTTAAAAACCCTAATTTCATCAACTACGCAGATGAGTGTCTCAAACATCATCTCATCCGTCCGACTTCACCGCCTTGGTTATACAACCCCCGGTCGGAGTCAATTGGTCGCAAGGCGTCATTACCCATCGCCTTACCACACCACAATGCGCACTCGCATAAAATACACACGATACTTCACAAGTATCGACTTTCAATAACGCAGTTATTCAATTCAGCATTACATGCTATCTTTCGTGGATCCACGATCCACATTCCGCACATCAATCATGTCACAAATCGGGGATACATACCGGGGTATTGGTCGGTTTACAGCCATACAGCGTGCAACGCGCCATCACAAGAACGTGTTAGGAAGTCATGGACTAGAGATGAACAGAAAGTGGGCAAGACCGGTCAGTGTGTTACCGACACACAACTCCACTACTCCATCATTCCACTACCTCCACTTCCCACGAAAACGTGAATGAGGCTCAATGACTTAGAGTAAATAGGTTCTCCGCCATATTTCCAACAACAAGGAATAACTGAGAACAACACAAGTTCAGACGAGACGAAAACCAAGTGTTAATACAAATCGTATTCAAACACTCGGAGCTCGCTTGCATCAACCGTAAGCTTGCTCATCTTTCATTACAAGTCATAAGAAAAAGCCAACACCTCACAATCTCAACACCTTCTTCGCTTCCCCCTAAGATCAACCCCATCTCCTTCACTTTGTGACCGAAACAAGTCCGGGAACGACCATTTCTTGGTTTAGGCGGGACTTGCAATGCATTGATCTCTCGAATCTATAAGCACTCACCGCGCAGTGCATTTGTTGAAGGTTTAGATTCATTCCTCATCCACACCCCAAATTACCAAATTCGGCAGGAGTAGTTTTCACCCATCAACAGCTGTTAATTGTTGGTAACAATAATTACAAGAGTCTTCTTGAAAGACTAAAGAAAGACATCATGTCTGAAATCTCTTGTACTAGTAAAGGTTGTGATAATGACACTCTATCACAAGTCAAAGAAGAAAAACAAGAGATAGAACAAGAGAAAACAAACCAAGCAAGAGGTCAAGAATGATGATTCTGTCTTAGTCACTTGTGACGAAAAATACATGGATCAACTCAACACAACCTAGTTGTGTTGGAATGTGCATGCTCACCTTTGTGCTCAATCTTATGAAGGGTGAGGAAGCACATGAAACTGAGCACATGATCTCTCGGTTATTATATGACTAATTAACATCTTTCGGGAGATTACTAATTAACATCTTGATCTTTTTATATAAACGGTAATTTTGAGTTATGATGTTGTATTTACTGATTATATATGTGTAGCTCTTGTTTTTACGGTTAAAACGATCCAAAAATCACTGAATTCGGACATCGTATGCAAAAGTTATGTCAAAAACAGTTTAGTGTTGTGATGCGTCACAAGTAACTCTTGGGGAACCGATCCTAGTGAGAGGTCCCCATACGAAGTAGTGTAAAACTGTTTTGCCCATAACTTCTTCGTCCGAACTCGGAATGACCTCATTATTTTTGCATTGTTTTCGAAATTCAATTACCTACAAGATTGAGGTAATCGCAATACTTGATTTTATGTTAAATATTTATGGTGTATTGCAAATTGATTTATGAGATGTATGATTTCGGTTTTCATGACCTTAATATTCGATCTCATAATGTTGTGAACCCTTGTGGTTTGGGCGACTTTTTGATTTAGCAGATTAAGTTCTAGCCCATGTTGGTAGGCTTTATCAAAGAATCATGAGGGGTTCTTGGTAGAAACAATATGTGAAAAAGTCACAATATGTTGAATAGGTTTTGGTTTAGCATAAAAGCATATGTGTTTCGACGTTTTCAACTTTTGCTTGCAATTGTTAAACCGATTTTCAATCTTTCTCTCGGTAAAGGTTGGTTTTTGTTATTCTTTTGTTTTTGCATAAGGATGACAACATGATGATATTTCGATATCAATTCTCCTGGAAGAAGATGCAATCATATTGGAGAAGTGGATGCGAAATTTGAGGTAACAATCTTGTTAGTTAATTGTTTTCCTGTTTAAGAAAATCCTGAGTTTATTCCATATATATTATTGCTTTTGCTTAACAAAATTTCGGTTCAATTGATGTTTATTCCATTATGTGTGTATGGATATATGTGTGATTCAATTGGTTCCTAAGTTAAGAAAAAACTATTGTTATCTTGCTTTATTGTGTGGTATCAATTGTTTAGGCTTACAAAATTTCTTTGCAATTGCGGTGCTTTTAATGTTTATGTTGTTTCAATTGCTTCCTGTTGAGGTGAATAATTATGCAAGTTGATTTATTTGGTTTGTATATGAATTATTTATGGCTTAACGAAATAAAAGGTGTACGGATGAGTTGTTTAGTCCAAATCCGATTCCGAATAAGAGAAACTAAGTTAATTCGATCTTAGTTAGACTTATCGAAGTGAGGTTTCTGTTATTCAAGTCTAATCGAATGCCTTAACAAGAAATGCTAGTTAACTAACCTAGTATTTGTCTTGTTTAAAATTGAAAGGTCTAAGTTTATGGATAATTAGAACTCGATGAGAAAAATAAAGTTATCTTTATTTTGGTCTTATCAAATTAAGCGATTGTTTTTGTACAATCGGTTTAGCAGAGGGACTAAGGTGCTTAGTTGATTTTTGGTTTGCTAAACTAAAATGGAAAAATTGTTTCGAACAATTGTTTCCTTGGTAACATATAAAAATAAAACTACTTGTAGTTTCGGTTTTGATATTGGTTATCACAACATGATGTGTGGAACCCTCGTGCCTAACTCTACAGGTTGCAAGTCTATTGAGATTTGTAAGATTCTTTTCGTGTTGTCCTTTATTTTTTTGTTTCTTTGTCATTTTGTGTCAAAAAGGGGGGGGGGGGAATATATGGAGTAAACAAGTGATACTGACATTGATTTTATATTGATTGGTATCACTAAGGAAAAGAACATTGGTGCTTAAACGTTTTGTCTAAACGAAAGAGTGAAAGCACAAACTAAGGGGGAGTAACATATCACATGAAT